>CAEGAE010040751.1:0-34386 GCA_903067095.1 Girardinus metallicus
GATATATATATCTATATATAGATATAGATATATATATATCTATATCTATATATAGATATATATCTATAGATATATATATATCTATATATATATAGATATATATATATAGATATATATATATCTATATCTATATATAGATATATATCTATAGATATATATATATATATCATTTAAGAACAAATCAAAACAAAACTTTTTTTTTCTTTTGAGGTAAAGTTGAAAAATGACTATGCTAAAAATAAAATAGAATTTCAAGAGGGACTCTGAAACTAAAGTATTGATCTTATCACGCTAGTATCAATCCGATACTGATACCGAACTTAATATCAATATTTATCAATCCACCCACCTCTAAAAATTACACACAGGTGAAATCTAGTTGCCAGTCAGGAGTCATCTGCAGGCAGCTGGCTGTACTGGTTGTACTGGTTTTATTTGGGGGAATCAGATTAAAGTGGGTCGCACTGGTAGGTGTCTTTTCAGATTTTTATCTGTAAAAAAAAAAATTCAAAAACCCTTGAATCATTTTTGCCTCAGCTTTACAAATATATCCCACTTTCTATTGGCCTCTTATCATTGGCCAAATGTGATTATGATGTGACAAAATGTGTAAAAGCTTAAAAGGTCTGAATACTTTCACATGGCCCAGTATCTCCCTCTCTTCTTCTCTCCTCCTCCGCCTTCAGAGCAGAGCCCTGTTGTGGTGTGGCGGTTTCCATAGTGACCGGCCCCCTTGTCATTTATGCCTGTTTCCCTCTCTCTGCCATCCCTCCCCATCCAGCATGCTATCGCTTTTTGTTTGAAGGAGTCGGGGAATAAACCTCCTGTGGTAACGTATTACACCTCGCTCTTCTCTCACTCTCATCCGACTGACCCACCGATCCGTCACCACACCACTCACCCTCGACCCGACTGACTGACCTCTACGGCGGCCCTGAAGTGCAAACCACTTCAACAAACCACTAAACACAACTACACATTTAAAAACACAACAACATATTCAAAAACACAACAACATTAACTAAGCACAAGCACAAATTAAGAAAACACAACGACGTTAGCCAAACAGACGAGACTGGACGATTCCACTTCTATCTTCAGAACCGTAAATTAATTGTTGTTTAGATAGGCGGGAAGTCAGTCACAGCGCTATGTTTTGCGAAAAAGAACAAGGCTGAGCTTCATAGTATGTCCTTACTCTAAATATTCTTGGATACCTGTGGCTACGTTAGCAATCATATTTTCAACAGACGCGCTAAAGTCAGAATAACTTCTGGTTCTGAAGCCAAAAGTAGTCTCATCCAATCAGCGATGTCTGAGGTTTCCTATTGGGCCCTAGCTCTATCATTTTGCTAATGTCATTGTGTTTTGTAGTTTGTAATTGTGCTCAGTTAATTTTGTTATATTTTTGAATATGTTGCACCTTTAAATTTGTAGTTGTGTTTAGTAAACCGTTGAAGTGGTTTGCACTTCAGGGCCACCGTAGGATTTTGCACTAACAGCCGCTCCAACCTCAAGGTTGGACGGTTGGGATCTAAATCATCTGCTTTCAGCACAGCTCACTCCCACTCATGTTTTTGTGTTGGAAAGTCGTGCTAAAGGAAGCAGATCGTCGATGTTTGATGATGGAACATCTTCAATCTCCTCCAACAATGCGGCAGAAGTTACAGTCAATGCACTCAAAGTCATGCAACATCTTTTTTTTTTTTATGTTTGTCTCACCTGGACAATAAACCATCTAAGCAGTAACATTCACGGCTTTTTAATCTAATCACAAAGACTTTAAACTAGCAGAAGTGGTCCAACATTTCTGTTTTCGTTGCATGGACGCTGGATGACACGTTCTTGTTTTTCACACACATTTTTCTAACCAAGGCTCTTTTCATTACAGTTTCTTTTCATGATTGAGCTTTGCCCGGCAGCCATTTGGTTGGTGTATGTGTGTGTATGTTTGTATTTATTAAATGCGGCTTGTGCTATGTTTGTGTGGGATTTTCTTCTAACTGCAAATTGCCTGGCTTCACAGTTCGAGTCATTGCTCTTGGTTCTCATGCGATGGAAGGCTTGTGCTGGCCGGTTCATGTTTACAGGGTTCCTACATTTAATTCCTACACGGCCAAAGTATTCTTAACTCCACACATTTTCAGAGTTCTCTGTTTTCCTGGAAATAACTTTAAAAAAATTCCAAACTCTCCCAGTCTGCATGGGAACCCTGTACTTTTTGTTTGCTTCTTTTAAGCCTAGTTCAAAGTTGTACTTATATTTGTGCTCAACACAACTGTTTCCTGTCCAGTCTGAGTTCGTCTTTCTGTGTCTGTTCGGGAAGCTCTTCCTTTTCTTTTTAACTCCCTGTCTAAACATCTTTTGCTGTTCTGTCTTGTTCTCCTCTAGATTCGCTATAGAAAGGACAAAGTGCAGTCCAAGCTGACTCCCACTTTCCCTTTGGTTTCTGCGGTCAAAGATCTGTCTAACGGCTGCGCCATAGCTGCTGTTCTACACTACTACTGCCCCAGCCTGCTACCTCTAGAGGGTACTAACAACAACAAACACTGCATTTAAAAATCTAATAAATCAAAAATAAGAGACTATATCATGGTTTCTTGCAGTAACATAATCTTACGAGGAATGTTATATGAAAAGGAAAAAAAAATAACATGTTGGAAATTTTGATTCTTTTGGCCATACACCAAACTAAGAAAGACAAGAAAACATACCGTTCAACTAAAACTTATGTGTTTATATAAGTCAAGCAATGACAACAGGAAAATACATATTGGCCATATACACACTGCAAAAAGGCTAAATTATTTAAAGTATCATTGGTCTATATTCTAGTGCAAAGGTCTTTGTACACTTGAAATAAGACAAAATTAACTTGCAAGTAACTTTCCAGCAAGACATGGAAACTTGTTTTAAGTCAATAATTCCTTAATGTTGTTGAAAAAGGACTTGTTCTGCTGGTAGATTATTCCCCTTATTACATGGATGAAATGTCATGTCACAACTGCCAATGGAACTAGTAGTTTTTCATCCATATTAAAGAATTATGTACTTATAACAAATTCCTATATCTAGCTGAAGTTACTTGTTTTGTCTTATTTCAAGTGTACCAGGATATTTGCACTAGAAAGCAGACAAAAAATGCCCTGTAAGTTTTCGTTTTTGACAAAGTAATAATGAAAAAGTTTAAAACAATTAGAAATTCAACAGAATACACGAATTACCACCATAAAGCACTCTCATGAGTTGCTGTCTGCTCTGGTTCCAGATGTTTGTCTGAAGGACACCATGTCTGTGGCCGACAGCGTCTACAATCTACAGCTGATCAAGGAGTTTTGTGAGAGCAACTTACAGAGCTGCTGCCCCCTGGCTGTGGAGGACCTGCTATACGCTCCACCAGCTCTGCATGTAGGGATACAGATATTTCACAGCGATGATGATATTGCTAGATATCAAATATAAAGCACACTGCAAAAATCTTGTGTCATCCATGATTTCTAATTATTTTGATGCTAAGCTAGCTCTCTTTTGTTTCTATGCTAGTTTCTAAGCTAGGAAAGCCAGACTTTCCTTTAATCATTTAAAGAGGTATTGCTGTCTTTCAAAATTTTCTTCTGTTCCCACATTTTGGACTTTGGTTGCCTTTCCACTTATTCCTAGCAACTGGCTATTTCTGTGTGGTATCTATTAATAAATCAGGAAAGTGGACAAGTGGAGGGCTAAGTAGACATCAAAGTATAAAGAAATGGTGGTCTAAAATGTTTGCATAGTGCTTTATAGATGAAAAATTATAGATGTTCTCAAGTATATGTTTGTATGTACAAAAAGCCTCTTGGAAAACAACAGTCGGGTGGGATGTGGCTGACTTATTGCTTTTCAGACCCATTGGAATAGAGAAGGAATGATTACTTAGCGACCGCTAGTTAGCAATCAACATGAGCCATTAGCAAAGGATTTAGTGGGAATGCTTTTTGTTGTTCTCTTTGGAGAATGTCAATCAGGAGTATTTATCATTAAGACTGACATTATTGTAATAAATGGCAGTGTAACTATTTATTCCCCTGCAGCTGAATATGATGAGCTTCATAGCAGAGCTGCTGGAGTGGTTTGAGGTTAAGAAGCCTGATTTTGTGAAGCCCATCCATCCCATTGACCTCACAGGTTAGTGCTTCCACCTCGCTTCATTTGCTTCTATCATGGCTATGTGCGTGTTTCAGTAACACTCACCCTGTATTTGTATGTGTATCTTCTAGATGTCTCAGGATTACTTGACTGTACAAGTCCTGTCAGTGGGAACATCAACAGGTACCAGCTTCCTGTTAGACACACTTAATGCATTTGGCAAACATTTCACTGCAAAATCATTTGCAATTGATAAAAACATAGAAGCGATTGTTACTCTAACATGGCGGAAAACTATTAGATACAATTGTACTAGAAATCCACTTCTGCTATGGTTTGGCGAGACATCCATTGTTAAAATAAAAGCTGCAGTGAATGCTGTTTTACCTCAAACAAGGGAGTAAAAAGTCAATTGGAGGTTCTTCGTGTTCTAATTCTCTCAAGGCATTTCACGTGCGAACGTATAACTGAGGGTTTAGACTTCTCACGTTTTGACATCCATGGCTGTCATTTGCATAGATAGATTCTACAAGAACATTTGGAGCAACCTGAAAAGAGAGTTTCGTAGATTAAAGTTCAAATCTGAGGTGTGAGTGAAGTCTAGTTTGTGCTAAAAGGGACTCAACGTAAAGGGATGATATTAAACTTTTTTTCTGTTTCAAGTTATTTAAGAGATGTTTTTTATGTTTGCTTGCTATCTGTAAATTTGTCTGTTAAACGTAAACATTCAGAAATGCTAAAAGCTAAATAATTGGATGCCTCTAACTCTCTTATTTCTCTGGTAGTGGCTCGCCATCGTTCATCTTCAAACAGCCTTTTGTGCCCATCTCCTCTCCAGTGTCTCCAGGTATGATATTCTACACTTTGCATCCCAGCAGCATTGTACATTTTCTTACACTTTCATTGATTATGTTTGACAACTCTTTGCAGAAAACAAGAGCTGGACAAAGAAACAAATCAGGTACGTAAACACGAAAGCTTCTTTTTTTATTATTGTAGATGTGTCGTATTCGTATTTTAATTTCTTTACTCTTCTTATGTTGGCTTCTGTGGTTTCTGCTTCTCAAACGCTCGTTGGCATCCATCTTTGTGTCGTCACCCACCACTCCGCAGTCGTCCTCTGTCAGCAGTGACTTTCAGCATCCCATTCGGCCTGGACAGTGATGTTGACATTGTCATGGGAAACCCAATAGATTCTGTCTTTCGCTCTGTCAGCACCGACAACCTCGCCACGGGCATCCCGGCTCTGAGCTTACCGGCAGCGGCAGCAGGGATGACCCGCGTCCCCTTCAGCCCTCCGGAGGACCTCAGCCACCTGGTCAGCGCCTCGGCCCCATCACAGCGTTCCTCCTGGATCCCCTATGCACAAACGGCGCCGTTGGGAGAGTTGCCAACCATTGAGGAGGCCCGGCAGGTGGTTCATATACCCGGTGGCAAAGATAGGAAGAAGGGAAGATCGACTGAGAAGAGTGGACGAGATGGGTTTACAAGCCGGCCGGAGCCAAGGCTGTGCCCAGAGGGAGCTCCTGCAGGGTTCTTTCTGCACTCTCCTGAAAAGGACGGTCCCCTGCTCAGCAGCTCGGCTCCCTGTCGCTCTGGCATCCAGTACCGACTGGTTAGAGGGGATGCTGGGAGTGCTGAAAGACAAGGTCGGAGAGAGAGATCAAGAAAGCACTCTGATATGTCGCGTGACGATGACTCCGTCTTGAGAGATGGCAGCATTGACTCATCCGAAGCATCGGATGATGGCCCCAGAAACACCCCCGGGAATATTCGGCCATCTGCCGGCAGAGAGAGTCACAACAACAGCAGCCCACGCATGACGAGCTTCGCAGAGCGCCGAGACAACAGACGGAGACACCCCGCCACTCCTGGGGAAGAGTTGACTTCTTCTCCAACCCCAACAACCCCAACCCCAGGCACGCCATACACTCCCTCCACACCAGTGTCCAGTCAGCAGGGGAGTCCGGGTCTCAGAGGGCCAGAGCCGGGTTCTGAAGCCTGGGAGCTGGGTGCCCGACTTGAAGAGAAGCGCAAAAATATCGAGGCCCAAAAGAGACGCATCGAAGCTATTTTTGCAAGGCACAGGCAGAGACTTGGAAAAAATGCTTTCCTTCAGCTGAAAAGAGAGCAGGGCGAGGGGGGAGTGGAGGGCGCAGAGGAGGATGGCTTGACCCTGGAGGAGCGTCTGACTCGAATGGAGGAGCAACTGAAACAGGAGGAGGAGAAGGAGACAGAGAAAGACAAGCCGCCTGTTTCCAATCCTCCTCATTTGGAGAAACAGGTCACCTTCTCTGTGGACAGTAAGAAAGCAGGTGAGAAAGAAAAAGGAGCAGAGATGGGAGAAAAAAAAGGCACAGAGAAAGGAGGAGAAGGTGTCATCGTGGAATACAATGAGGTGGTGCAGAAGTTGAGTGAAGCCCTGCAGTCTCTCCAAAAAGACATGCAAAAACTTACGGAACAACAGCAGCAGCTCATGAGCAACCAAAGACCTAGAAATACGCCCAAAACCACCCCACAAAGTAGCTCCAAAACCCCTCCTCACACACCAACAAAGACACCACCAAGAACACCGACCAGGACTCCCTCCAGGAGCGCCACCAAGGCCTGGGTGATCCCTGCTGCTTCCAACACCCCACCTGCATCCTCCCCATCCCGCCGCTCCCACCTTCCTTCCTCCTCCGCCTCTCCCAAAGCGGTCATCTCCAGCTCATGCCCAGCTCCTCGAACTAAGCTCCACTCCTCCTCTTCCTCTCCTCGCAGCCCCAAACACAGCACCCGTCCCCACCACAACCAGCCCCACCCACGGCCCTCTGAGCTCAAGTTCCCTCCGCTCAACCGCGTTTTGACACCAACCCAGAACGTGGACACCATCCCGCACCTGCGCCGTGTCTCTCCCAGCAAGTGTCAAGTCCAGACATCGTCTTCCTTCCGCATCGGCGGACTTCGGACCCCTCAGGAGCCTCCTCAGCCCACTCAGCAGCCACCGCCGCCACCTGACGAGAGCACCTCAGACACGGGCTCGAGTGAGACGCCCACCCAGTTCAGCCTGGAGCTGGAACAGGAGGACTCAGAGTCCGTCGGGTCACTGCCGGTCTTGCCTCAGTTCAGACAAGAGAGGCCGAGGGCCGCTGGAGGCAGCAGCTCTGGCGCTCCTTCTGAGTGCTCGTTTGAGAGCGACACACTGTCCCTTTCTGCTGCGTTCAGTGCAGGAGGTGAAGGAGAAAGAGACGACGGTCATAGGCAGCCCTGCAGCCTGATTGAGGTGTCCTTGTCATCTGTTGGAGGGCCAGAACGGGGCAGCGATGAACCGACTGATGAGGGCCATGAGTTTTCCTCTGATTCCATGAGTGACCACACAGAATCTGCTGCAGAGGCTGCAAGAGGACCAGTTCCTCAACAGCAAGACGCAACAAACCCAATTACTCAAGCTGCAGAGGGCAGCGATGGGCCAGAAGCGCAAACAGAACCAGCAGAGGAGCACAGCGGATTCACCGAGGCAGCAGAACCAGGTGGGGAGAAGAAAGAAGAACACGAGACAAGAGGAGGAGTCGGATTTTTCTTTAAGGTTAGTGTTTAAAAATGCTGCATAGCAGCAAAATCACAGCAGTTCAGCATATCTGAAAGCTCAGGAACAAATGTAGTTTTCTAAAACTTTTCAGTGTTCCCCTGGGTTCCTGTTTACTTGCTACATGTACAGAGTTTGTTTAGGTATTTTCCAAACATGAATAAGAACGAAAAAACAAAACGTAGAATTTGTAGTTCCCTATTTTTTTAAGCATATGATAGACCAACGCAGACTGATTCAGAACTATAAAGTGGAAGGAAAATGAAACTTGACTGTCAACGTTTTATTTTTACAAATAAAAGTCTGAAAAGATACTGTTAACTAAAATCCAGTGCAACCAAGTAGTGACTAATTTAATCTCAGTGTAAAGAAAGCTTTTCTACGTGGAGCAGAAATCTGCTGACAAAACTGACAAATCAAGTAAGAAGTGTATTAATCAGGAAAGCATTCAAGAGCTCCAACATGACTGGAGGAGCTGCAGTGGGGGGAGAGTCAAACAAATACTAAGCTAACACTATTTAATTCAATTCAGTTATTTTTTCAGTTATTATAGCACCATTTGATAATGACTGAAGTTAACAAAGTTACTTGATTGTGCTATAAAATGGCACTACGAGCCTAGAAAATACATAATACCGTCTCTTCAAGATTCCTGCTAAATATTTTTGCATTGTGCTCGTTTTAGGACTTTGTGAGTTATGTGGATGATGGTGCATTTTGCAGGAGGATGTGCACAGTGTAGGGGAGATGGCTCAGCGGAGAGCTCTGCTGTTAGAAAGACAGCAGAAGAGGACAGAGGAGCTGAAACGGAGGAGACAATGGCATGAGCAGGAGAGAGAAAACAGGTGGACCCTTTGCAGACTTTCTATTATTTAAACGCTTAAAGTCAAGCTGCTAGCGTAACGTAAACCTCCTTCCTTCTGGTCCTCAGACCAGCATCCTCTGAAAGAAGAGCGGCGTCGCCCTCCAACACCTCGCCGTCCCCCACCCCTCCTGCCACCCCAGCGCGCCGCGGCGACTTCACGCGAGGGGAGTACGAGCTACGGCAGCAGCTGAGAATCATGGAGGACCTGGACAAAGCCCTGAAGCAGAAAACAACCAACCACCCGGGTCGAACTGCCACGAAGAAAACCCGCTCACGGCCTCGCAGCATGACCCGGGAGGAAACCAAGCTGTCTCTGAGTCCAGCCAAAGGGGCTACTGGTAAACTAAGAAAGAAGAAGAAGGAAAACAAACGAAACGTCGTTAGAACTGACTGAACTTTTGTTTCCTCAGGTTCTCAGCTGACGAAGGTCTACTCCCACTCCTCGCTAAACCTTGCAGCTGCAGACGAGCCTGGAAACAATGGCGACTCCACGAAGAAAACCCAGAGGTACGCAGCCGTGTTGGACGGTGCTTTACGCCTATTCCTCAAAATAAAACCCAATTTTCTAACGTCTCTACTTTCAAGCAAAAAAATGAAAAATAGAAATGTTGATTTTTTTTTATCGGTTTTTTTACTCAAACTTAAGAGATTCAAGCCCTGTTGTTCAGTCTTGGAATGTTATTGGATAGGAAATTTGCATATAATTTCTGCCAACAGGGTCACAAACTATCACAACTTGAAAAATCTTGGCTAAGAATATCTCTGGAATTTGCTGTATACAATTATTCATAAAGGAAGTGCATTTAATGTATCGTTTTACTTTTGAAACTCAAAAATTTCCAAGTGTTTTCTAAAAAATTTCTGAGATTAATCTCAAAACCTCCGAGTTTTTTTTTTTCTTGTAAATTTTTTACTTTTTCAGCTCAAAAATTTCCAAGTTTTTTCTAGATAATCCCTGCATTTTCTGCTGTGAATTTACTCCTCCTCTCTGTTCTATCAACAATGGCCCTAACACATAACTTCCAATGTTGGTGTAAATACATCGGATTTTGCAAAACGCTGCTCTCCACATTCAATTATCAGGGAACATTTTCAGCCGAGGCTCCCCCTCCCCGGGTCTCGTTCCTCCAGATGGATCGGGTCGTGTCATGAGACGAAGGCTCAGCGTTCTGCTGTTTTTGTTCCCTCCAGCAGCCGTGTTGATTCACCTTCGCGATGTGTGACGCCAAGCAGACCCGTAAATCAGAACGGAGACAGAGACTGGGAGTCTGGCTCCAATGGGACCTCGCCTGCCCCAGAATACACAGGTACAGCACTAAACGGTGCAGACATGCATTCAGTGTTGTAAGGAATATTAGCACCACGTCAGAGTCTCCTGCTGAATAACGAACAAATCAGTCTGGTAAATGTGAATCACTTTCCTTCCAAGAGAACAACTCCTGTGGTTTATATTGATCAGTTCTGTTGTTGATCAAATCAGAGATAAAGTAGATGCCACTTAAAGGTGTTGATAAAGTCGTCTGAATGTAAATCTATAAAATAATAAACTGACATGACATCAGTTGTTGAGGCTGGCAGTAAAATACAAACAAAATAATAAAATAGAAAAACTGAAGATAGATCACAAAATTCACCTTTTAAAAAAAGACACTCAAATTTTAAATGAAGGTAAGAGTCATATTTAAGAATTTATTATCATTTAAGGATAGTTGTTAAGCAACAAGTGTGATTAAAGCTTCGTCTTCTAGCTGGCTAAACTGATAACTGGTTAAAAGGGCAGTATTATGTATTCTCCAGCCAACTTCAGTCGTTAAAAAATGCTATCAAACGCAACTTAAAAGAAATTTTGCTCTGCAGTTTAACACATCGAAATTAGTCCTCTGTCACTTTAAAAGCTCCTGCTCTTTCTGAAACTCCGCCTTCAGGAAGTCATCACAATGTTTTTATCAGCGTTGCTCTGAGGAGTCGTTCGTATGCCGAACTCAGCATACGAACACCAGGTGTTTGCTAATTGCTGCGGGCTAGTCTGGAGGAGCTGAGTGGGGGAGTTGAGGAGGAGTGGTGCGCTGTGAGGCGGAGCTAGGTCCACCCAGGCGTTTTGGACATGGTTGCCATGGTGGGAGATTAAAGGATTTCTCAAACATGCACAAAAGAATCAAATTAACAGTCCAGGTATGTTTTTGATGAAGAAATAACATCGTTACATGGTGTAAACCTCAAAAGACGTTGATTTTACACAACACTGCCCGTTTAAAAATAACAAACACATTTGCAAGTTTGTCTAAACTGAATGTTTTCAGGCTCTGCACTCACTGAGTGATGACAATAAGATTCTGAACACCACTGAAATTTGAGGCGGGGGTCTTAGGAGAAGGAGAAAGTAAAAGGTGGAAACGTCACGTGGTCATTTTCAGTTTTCAGTCATGGCTTTCTGTTTTTCAGGTCCAAAACTCTTTAAAGAGCCAAGCTTCAAGTCTAATAAGTTCATTATTCACAACGCTTTGTCGCGCTGCTGCCTGGCTGGAAAGGTGAACGAGTCACAAAAAAACAAGATAGTCGAGGTGGGGGTTTCATTTCTTCTTTCTTTTAATTTACAGAAACTCTCCTGATTGTGTGTACAAATCGGAATTAAAAACGTCAATTTGCTGCTCCTCCAGGAAATGGAGAAGAGCTCCGCCAACCACTTCCTCATTCTCTTCCGCGACTCCAACTGTCAGTTCAGGGGCGTTTACACCATGAACCCCGACACCCAGGAGCTGGTGCGGCTGGCGGGCGTGGGGCCGCGCTCCGTCAGCTCCGGCCAGGTGGAGTCCATCTTCAAATACAGCTCCGACAGGAAGCAGTTCAGCTCCATCCCGTCAAAAACCATGGGGATGAGCGTCGACGCCTTCACCATCCCCAGCCAGCTGTGGCAGGGCGGCGGCGGAGCGGGAGGCGGCGGCAGCAGGAGGGCTAGCGTCACTAAGAAGGTGGCCGTCTCCAAGTGAGGACAGCTGCACTTAGGTTATTACAGTGAAAAAGCTATTGGGATACACGACAGAGTTATTTATGTGAACACAGATGGATCCTCGTGTGTTGGATTTTTTTTTTTTTAAGTACAAACAAAATAAACTTCTATTCCCTTTACATCTTGAAAAATGTCCAAATATAGCAGAACAGAAACATATTCTAAAAGAGGAAATGGAGCATTTCTTTAAAAAAAAAAAAAGGCTGCTGGTTTACTCAATTTATACCCATTAATTGTTTGCAGTTCAAACTCGAGCTTTTCTGTTGAAAGAAAATCCAACACTTTTTGATTTGCACATTAAAAAAAAAAACCCCAACAACTTTTGGATAGTTCCTGTTTCTCTTGGCCTCAGAAAATGCCTTTTAAGACAGATCGACTGACTGAACTTTTGATTTTTTATTTATTTATTTTTTTACTTTGAAGTTAACTCTCCCAGGACCCGTTGCCATGTGGATGAAAGCACATTAAATAGCCATAAACAAGTGATGCAGGACGTTGTTCGGATGTTATTTATTTCTGGCAGTTTTCATAACTGCAGCATGAATGGTTCTTTACTCTATGTGGTGAAATGAAGTCACAATGTACGCTTGTGATTTAATGAAACTGACCATGTGTGAGCATTAGATGCTGGTTTAAAAAAATGTTTTTGTACAGTAAACTTTCATTATTATACCGAATGATGTGCGAGAGGAACCTGGACTGTCATGCTCTCAGGTGGAGGTGAGTGCTGACAAATAAATACAAACTGGGATCTGAGTGGATTACTTAATTTAATTTTTTTTTTTTTATTTCAGCAATGTGCATGATGCATTTTTGAACGCTATAATAAATCTCAAAAAGGAGAAACCAAAACTGAGTCTGAAGAGTAAAATTAGGTACGTCGCTTGAATGATTCATTGTTTACAGCTGACACTGTCGCATAGAGACATCGGCAAGACGCGTAGGGAAAATACAATTAAATTCCAAAAGGATACAGTAACACACAGTAATTTGGTTAAGTAACTGTAATAGCAACGCGTTAGATTACCAGTTACTGAAAAAAGTGGCCCGACGTCAGTAAGGCGTTACTGACGTCACTGATAGCAAGCTAATCGTTACTGAAGTTTTGTCCACATTCATTTGCCATTCTCTCATACCACATATTTAATAAGGTCACAGCGTTCACTCTTATTGTGCCTACATTTACAGCTAGCTAATCATTGTTAGTGCGTCACTGCAGCCCTCCTCAAGCTTCTTCTTTTCAGATTGTCGAGGTAAAAACCGGCAATCTGAGGTCAAGTGAGTGGAGTTGCTGAGGTAACTGGTTCAAGTCAATAATTCATAACAAGTGTTCAACAAGAGTCTACCATTTTATTGCGCCTTCCTCAGAAGATTTACCACGCAGCTCTGAGATGCACTGCTACAGAATGATTTTTGTTTTTTAACTTATACATACATTTTATTGCATTGGTTTGATGCAGCGTGTTTCTCTGGGATCTTTGGTGCAGTTTTAATACTGTTAAAGAACACAATTACACTAAGACATTTTTCAAGAACAATGCCAGTTTAATGAAGGCAGAAAGATTTACTAAACGGTTTTATTTGAAGCCGAGTGTAGTGAATAGTACTTCTCTGTGGGAAAGACAGATTAACTTGTGTTGGCATTCCTTTAACCATGCTCAGTTTTGAAGAAAAAACAAACAAAAAAAAAGCATTTATGTTACTGTTTAGTTGGGGTTTTTTTACATGAATTCTGAGTTCAAAACGTTGACAATCTAGAGGTCGCAGGTTTCTTTTAATTACCATTGATTGGCCAAAAATTATAAACACATAGATGATTTTAAATAATGCAAAAGCTGTCAGAAATTAAATGATTTTAAAAGGTGCTAAAAATGTATTGCTATTCTGTTAAATGAATTTTTTTTTTTTTTTAAACTTTGTGAGAATTCAAGCTCCAGTTAAGTTGAAGCGCCTTAAGCAGTTGCTTACTTCACTTACACTGTTAGATGGCTCTTTCCTTCCCTGGAAGCTAATTTAAATAATAAAATGCAGGAAAAAAAATGCTAAAATGTTATTAGTTTCTTGTTAAGTTAAACCTTTAGTGCGATTATTTATTTGTGCAGCAAAGATCCCGTCGAACGCGCACGCTGGTTTTACAATGACTGCACTGATATGTCGCCACTCGTACAGCAGAAGAAGAAAGTCGGCGGTGGAGCTGCGCAGAAAGTAGAACTTCTTCAGACCAAGACAGTTCACTTTCTACAGACGTAACGGTCTACTGTAGTTAATCCCTGCATTGTGTTTATCAGATTAAAGCAGATACCCATTGAAGTCCTAACAGTTAAATCTGATTAATATAGTTTAACCTCACATCTACCTATAATGCAGCAGTTAAATAACTTGGAAGTGACACAGTGAACAGATACTCTGGGTGGAGCAGGAACAAAGCTGTGGTAAAATGAGAGCAGATTGCATATTGGAGAAATAAACAACCAAAGAGTGCATCGCTTCTGTATATGTAACATCGATAGCTTCGGTGTTGCTACTGGGCATCGTCTGGTTGGACCTCAGAACCAGAGTTAGCCTGTGTGTCCACAGAGCTGCTGGTCGTGATGTTCCACGCGCCAGCCTCGCGCTCCGGCTCCAGCGAGGGGATGGTGGAGGCCGGGACGGAGGCGTTGGCCACCGTCGGATCCTCTGCCATGAGGGCGGAGGACCCAGCGTGACGGAACGCGGCCTCGGTGTGAGGCTCGGACGAATTGCTCGCCGGGGTTTCGGACGGGAGGACGGCCGAGGGGTCAGAGGGCAGCAGCGAGGAAGAGGAGGCGTTAAAAGTGGTGTTTGAGGACAGGTTGGACGGAGGGAGGTAGGGCGAGTCGGACAGCATCTCTGACGGCAAGTCTGCGAGCAGGTGGGTCGGCGTGGGCCGGGGAGTGTGTGCGGGAGTGGGCTCCTGTGGGTCTGTGCACACCGGTTCCCCTTCAGCCACGTACCAAACCTCGTTATGCCGGTTCAGGAGCTTCAAGGGACTGCAGACACGTAGGGGAGAGCAAAACAGGAGTATGTTGAAAAGAATAAAGATAGAAACTGCTGGAACAAACGGGACGGAATCAGCGCATGTCCTACCTGTCGTAACCGACTCCATAGTGGTAGGTGTGGTTGTAGGAGGCGTGAACTCGCTCCAGCTCTTTGGTCAGCAGGTGGGAGTGAAGCCTGGAGGTGACCGACAGCATCCAGCCTCCGTAGCTCCTCACGTACACGTCCATGTCTGGCATCGCCGTAAAATACACCTGGGCAGCCAGAGCGAGGAAAACACCAGTGAGCAGCAAAAACTACAACCAACCCGCGGCGTAGAGGCCTTTAAAGTGGTCTTCCGTGTATGACGGCGTATTACACATTGAAAAAAGGACAGAATTTCCGTCAGAAAAAACTTCAGAAGTTGTCAAGTAAAACAAGGGAATCTTTGAGTTTGAAAAGTCCCAAATTTGTTGGAACTCAAACTTTGAGGTTAATCTCAGAAATTTTATAGAAAAACTTGAACATTTTTGATTTTTCAAAGTCAGAAAATTGTGTGACAAGTCTAATGAAACTTCATTGGCTGCCAATGAGTTTCAAGATATTTGGATCTCTTTATGGACTGAATCCGATCTACATCTCTGAACCTCATTAGGGCCTTGAGGTCCACGGACCTGCAATATAAATAAAGTATTACTTACTTACACATAAAAAAAAGATTTAAAACACCAACGGCAGCAAAAGGAGGTTCTATTGAGTATTTAATTGGAGGGGCTGAACAAATATGTGTGCCACTCTTTTTAAGATTTTTATTTGTAAAACCTATGAACCACTTTCTATCCACTTAAAAATAATCCACCACTTTGTGGACTAAAGCCCAATAAAAGCCAAATATCCTGAATGAAAACGTGAATATTTTTTTAAAGGAGTAATATTATGTATTTTCCAGCCACAAAGTATCATTTTATAGCACAATCAAGTAAATATGTTACCTTCACTTGTTATTAAAGTGCTATATATGTATCAAATCTGACTTAAGAGACATTTAACTTTGTTACTTAACGCCTTGAAATTGGGCCTCTGTCTCTTTAAGAAGCTCCTGTTCTTTAAGAAGCTCCTGTTCTTTCTGAAGCTCCGCCTTCAGGAAGTCATCACAACATTGCTCCTCGATTAACCCTTTAACAATGATTTTACCAGCGTTGCTCTGAGGAGTAGTTCGTATAAGACGTATAAGCGCCTTTGTCGATAGGAACAAAAAGTAAATTTCCTCCACAAAACTAAGAAATTATGAGAATAATCTGGGAATTTTTCTAGAAAAAAACAAGGACATTTCTGAGCTCCAAAAGTCCAGAATTTGTTAGAAAAAACTGACATTTTGAGATTAATCTCAGAAATTTCTGTTTTCTTCTAGAATAATTCTGAGATTAATCTAAAAATTTCTACGTTTTTGGCAGAAACATACTTGTCCTTCTTTTTTTGTCTACTATGACCCTGAAAGGTCGTTGTACTCACATAATGAGCGCAGCAGGTGTGCAGTTCCACCGGGTGTTTGTTATTTGTTTTGCACAACTGAATAGTTGCCACAGGAGATTCAAGGATTCCTCAAACATGCATGAAAGAATCAGCAACAACACTCGTGTTTTGATGAAGGAATCACATTATAACATGATGTAAAGCTCTAAAAGCGGCCCCTTTAAGGCGCCACCTTTACTCCAGTTATTCCTCTTCCTCTGAGTGAAACCTGGTCTGGCGTCAGACTCAATTTTCTGCTTCGGTGCTTCCTATTGAGCTCTAAGCAAGAAGCCCTGATCGAATTCTGCAACGCCCCTCAAAGACGCGCCGCAGAGCTTAACCTTCAATCTCACAATCACAAAAGAAACCGCATCCTTCTGCAGTCCCAGCTCACCTTGTCGCTGGTGGGTGCGGGCGGTTTGTCCTGATAGGCCGCCGGCAGCGGGAAGTTGAGCGTGTAGACGGCCGGCTCCCACAGCTTGGTTTCCTCTGGGACCTTCACCAGGACTGGGGCGGTCATCTCCATCTTCACGCCTAAACCCGGAAACCCCCACACAGCCACAGAAAGAAAAATAAATAAAACAGTGTAAACGTGCTCAGTCGCACTCTTCTTCTCGTGTCCTCACCTTCGTCGTTTGCCCCGTTGATGTACTGGAAGAGTCTCCTGAAAGCCATGGCTGCTCCCACTCCCATGAAGTAGGCTTCAGCGTCTGTCGACACCCAGCGAGTGGGGGTGAGGTGTCGCACCTGAACACGCACACACACATATATATAAATGTGAGGAGAGGAAAAAAAAAAAAAGGTAGTGTTTTCGCTTCTTGTTGGAGGTTCAGACTCACTTCATACTCGTCCGTTTTGCAGACCAGTTCATATTCCAGACATTCCTTAGACTCGGTGCAGAAGCTGGTGTTGGTGCTCGGTCTGCAACACGGTGGGGGGAAAAAATCATTTACAGTCAGGGTGGGCAAAATGGACTTAGAATTTTGTTGTGATATTTTGTGGTAATAACAATAAAAAAACGTACATATTACTTTTTTTTTTAAGCTGTGACTGCATGACATCAAACACAAATACTTCTGTAGAAAAACATTTCGGTCTAAAATCGTCTTCAAGACAACAGTTAGTTAAAGAAGTGAGATTTATAGAAACTACACAGCAACGGCATTTAACCATTTTTACAAATGTACTGAACTTTTGTGATGCTCTCGTGGAACAGTGGAGTAAACATTAAAGACGACTCCTCTTATAACACCGTCAGTTTGGTTTTCTGCTTAACGTTAATCGGAATTCATCAAGACAACGATAAATGAAAATTCTGATCATGATGAATTTTTTACGATGCACGATAAACGACACGATAAACGCCCATCCCTAATTTACAGTCGGATTCAATAAATTAGAATATATGCCCGATGAGTCGAAAGTGCCTTTTGAAAATAGCCTTTAAGTAGATATTAAACATATTTCATTGCCTGTATAGTGTTGGGAGCCATATTTGTGCTAAGTGTGTTCAGCTGATTGTCCTCTTAAATACACATTTGTGAATTATTGTAAATTGTTACGCTGTAGACACGTGTCCACTTAATAAAATCCACATGGAGCTGGGCATGCAGAATACTTCAGCAAGTCTGTTAGTCCATGAAACTTTACGGCTAAAGGGAAATAAAACGTGTCCACTCTAGATTGTACATGACCGTGTTAACTTTAACAAAATCAAAAAAAGTGACAACTTATACACTTTTGACACTTTTAGACCATGACTCAGCACTAACTTTTTTGTATTTTAGCCTCAAACGTATCCCCAACAGTTGTGAGTCTTTTTCTATCGCAGCTTTTCCTTCCACTGAACTTTCCATTATTATTCTTGGACGCGTCACTCTGATAACAGTGTCACTTTTAGCACAGAATTACTGGAATAATTTAGTCTTTTAATTATAGCTCTAATGATTTTGATTGATTTGCGCTGCATCTGTTAATACTCAAAGAAAGTCTCTGTAGGTGGAACATTTTACGAGATTTACCCCAGCATTGGTTCAGAGTTCAGGCTGAAATCATGACTGATCTATGTTGTGTTTGCATCAATAACTGAAGCCATCGACTCACCCCACGCTGCTTTCAACGGAAACCGCCAGGGCCAAAATAGCTACGACAACGATGAAAGCCCTGGAGAAGAGCACATAAAGATGTTTCTTCATATAAACGACGTGGGTTTTTTTTCTTGTTTGTTTGGTTCAGGCCACGTTGAAAAAAGCTTTAAAGAAGTAGCTGCAAATGTTGCACACAACGTTCAGAAAGTGGAAAAGCAAAGAAAACATGGCGGAGAAAACAAAGACGTAGAGCTAAAATAAAAATGTCAAAAGAGGAGGAGGAGAGAGGAAGGTGTCTGTCAGGAAGGAGGCGGCTGCTGCTGCTGCTGCAGTCAGGACTGGGTTTCATCACTGCAGAGATGAAACTGGACACGTGTTCCTGCTGCTGCACCGAGGAGAGAGGGAGAGAAATCTGCTGCATCATCAGTCTGCTCTGCAAACCAAAGGCGTTTTAAGGTCAGGAAGGAGCAGCGACCAGAAGGACTCCATCTTCCTTACCTGAGTGTGTTTGAACAGCTCAAACCAGCAAAAAATGTATAATAATAAGTGATGTCTCTAAATATAACTGACGCACCGTTTCAGATAATGCGCAGCGACGTACGCATACTCGCGCGCGCTGCTTAAGAAGAAGAAAAGAAAATGACGCAAACGTTAACTTTACCTGCACGTCAAGCCGAGGGAATTCAACGACATTAGAAATCAAATGTCCCTTACTGAGGAGTTTAGAAAAAAAAAAAAAAAGTATTCAATGTTCTGATATGTTGTAAATACTTACATTGTGGCTGTCCTGTATGTGCGTGTAGCTATTTCCCACCTGCAAGGAGAGCGCAGGGCGGAGGGCTGATGGAGACTGCAGTGCGCTGCACCCGGACAGGAGCTGGAGGATTTAATGCAGACGGAGAGGGAGGGGCCCGGGGCCCGCCTACAGCACACAGGAAGGAGGAGACCGGCCACCGGAACCTCACTGGGGGGTTTCTAATCTCTCACCGCTCACCATTAAAAATAAAAACACCTCCCATCAGTCACACACACACTGTAAATAATAAATAAAATAATAACAATAATAAATAAATAATAATAATAATAATAATAATAATAATAATAATAATAATAAAAAGTCATAAAATGGGTTCACCAAGTGGGGATAGGGAACACTTTAGTGGATCATGAACCAGTTGGGTTCCAATAACTTCATAGCTGCGTTTCCATGACAAATGTTCACAATTGCCGTTTTTCCATTAAATAAGAAATTAAAATAAAACCACTGGTGAATACGCTTGTTGGTGTGATAAGTCAATAAAAATCATGGCATCAGTGGCAGAGATAAAGCACGCGGCCGTCAGATAAAGCTTGAGAGAGTTATATCTGAGCGCTCAAATAAAGTTTGTGTTTTGTTTTTGTAATACCTGGAAGTCACAGTGGGTGGCGTCTGAAGGTTAACAGAGTCACAGGTAACTTCAGCAGGTGTGTGCTGATTGCGGCGGAAGCACAGCTTTTGACCGTCGTCGTGGTTGTTGACCACTGCGTTGCAGCGATTATGTGAACCTTTTGATTGTGCTAAGTTGACTCTAAGTGTGCAACGTTAAAATTCTCATCTGGCTGGAGAGCGCAAGATCAAGAAATACGCTACAACCTTAAATGTTTGTTCTTTGGATCCAGGAGGAAGAAGCGTCAACATGGCGGCAGTCTGCGGCGGCCTCGGTGGTTCAAGTTCGTTTTGTTTTCTTTGGTTAAGAACAAGTCACTATTCAGCCAAGGTGCTGCCGCTAATCATCCATCAGCCAATCAGAGGAGACGTCGGCGTCTTATTTAGGCGTTGGAGCGACAAGCCCCGCCTACTTGAGAGCGGCTACGTAGTCGGCGATTTTACGGAAGAGATTTAAAACGTTGGAGCGACACAATCTTTTCATGAGCTGTCTGATGCTGTGAGAGTTCTGGTAACCCACTGTCCGACAACCCCCACCCCTCAAAAACAAGCCATTATCCTCCTACCACTTCCTGTCGTAGACTTTGTGGTTTTCACCAGTACTTACATCCGGTTGTTGATCACGTGACACGTGTGATACGAACGTTTCCATTGCAGTTTACGTCTGTTTCGATACGGCCGAAAACCCACCTGATCCTAGTGCAAAAACTTTTTGTCCAAAAATTTGAGTTTCTTTTTTCCCCAAGTTGGCGTGTTTCCATTAAGTGAATTTAAAGGATTTTAAATTAATTCAAGACAGAGCTGTCCCTATAGTCATTTATTAGAATCAGCTTACATTTGTCAATGTTGTTCCAAATATTTACCGTATCAGACATTGATTTTGTTATCGCAACTCCCGGTATAATGTGTTAAATAGTGATAGTGGGCGGTCTTCTGGGAAAACATCTCACATTTACTTAAGTTAGGAAACAGATTTATGGCTTGAAAAACTAAGAGGAATTTGATCTTCACTTTTCAAGTAAAGGGTCGCATTACCTGCCAATTATTATTATTGGCTTGCCCATTACATCAGCTCCAGCTGTTCCTCTGTTTTTGATTAGAGTGGACTGCATGTCTGCAGCCATTATAAATAACTATGGCAAACTTCCACAACCTTCACAGATTCCTTTATAAATTTTTAATCTGTAGCCTGTACCAATAACTTTATGTCTCTTTCATCTTAATAAAACTTCTAAATTTTTCTTCCAAATCTCAAATGAGTGTTTTCAAGATAAATGCATGTTCAACATGCTTTGTAAAAATCAAAGAAGAGTATAAACCCATTTTCATCCGACCCGAGTTCAATTCATTCGTTCAACTTAAGAAATAAGAAGATTATTAGTTATATATGAAAAAGATTTACAAACTGATTTTGGAACAGAGATACAGTCAATACAGAGAGTCGGTCGCCTTCTGCTTTAACTAGGCCTCGTTCAACACTGTGAGACTGGCGCTGGTTTTATTTGCATTAGTGATGTAATGAAGATAAAAGAATTAGCGCACTGACACAAAATTGTACATCCAAAACAAATCACTGTAATCTACTAAGTCTAAAACAAGTCTATTTTAATGAATAGATCTTCCTTTCAAGAAAACCTATTCAGTTTCTCGGCTCATATTTGACTTTCCATTTTTAAGTGGGGTTCATGTTTACACCCCCTTACACCTTTTTGACGCCTTATTGACAACTTTTCATGTCAACATTTGTTTTTTGACAAAATTATAAGTTTTGAGAAACATTTTAGGAAAAAAAATTATGATTTTTTTTTACACCTAATCTTCCTCCTTCTTCATTTTTTGAAGGACTTTTTCCAATTTTTTTTTTTTTTTTTTTTTGAGAAAAAATTCCAGAGTTTTGAAAATTAAAAAAATATATATTCTCAAAATTTTGGGGGGCCTTACCCCCTCTTTATACTTTTTCAAGGCCTTTGTTAAAAAAAGAAAAATGTCAAAAAACATTTAAGTTTTGAGAAACTCCAAAATGCTTTAGAAAACAAAACTTCTTTTGTCGAACTGTTCCTTACGTTTCTTTGATGCCTTGTTGATAATTTTTCTTGTCCATAATTCTTTGCCCCTACAGCTCTACAGCGGCAGTAATCGCTGCCTCATTACAATCAGAACCGCCCCCCTGCGACCACCAAGGCTCTAATTAAACTGGAATGTAATGAGCCATATATATTTTTTTACTGTTTCACACCTGGGTGGTTCAATAAAGACTCGTTTTATTTATGAGCCATTCTTGGCTTGAGGAGGGACCATTTTACAGACTAGTTTGCCTGATTCTAATAAGGAATAAAACAGGCTGAATTGCACCTTTTACATATTTTTATTCACATGTTCTGATAATTTGTCAGAAGAGAAACCGCTGCTGAAGACGTCTGAGGATCCGTCTGTGAGGGAAATCACCCTGAGGCCCTTGGAGATCAGAACATTTTTACTCAGGGTCACATTTAAATAACCGGTCATGTCCATCAAAATGGCGGATAAATGTCCCTCTGTTCCAAACTCACTTAAATCTGCATTGAAAGGGATTAGAAATTAATTTTTAAATATATCCGTCTTTTTACTTTTTCAACTAGAGACAAGTATTTCAAGGAAAAACAATAGAAAGTTACACATTTATTTTTTTTAAATTTCAAATAAACAATCTGTCACACATGGTTGCTCCTCCAGCAACATCCAGAGGAACGGCTGAGAGAAAAGTTGGCTTATTACCGGATTTTGTTTTAAGCCCTAGAGTGTAATCTCTAAGCAATCCACTTTTTAAATTTAAACTAACCTCCTAAATAAAAAGCTTGCTGCTTTTTTTATTTAAAACTGCAACTGTTTTAGCCAGGGTAAAAGGTTTATCTACTCTAAACCTTCATTTTCCCACCATTACTGCCACATTTTAAAACATCTCCAGAAGTTGCTGCAACAAAATTGTTTTCAGAAAAGCAATCACCCAAATCTCAGCTGATTGAAAGAGAACGCTGCAGGATGCTGGAATAAAGCATGTTTTTAAGATACAAATTCATAAAAGCGACTATAGAAGTTAGAATATCAATTCATGTCAGTTGTTTTAAAAGCTAGACTGGTCAGTTTGAATGGAGATGAATTGGTTTGGACCTGAAGTTTCAGTCAGAAGGACAATAACATTCAGCCAAAGCCCCCCAAAAACCATGAATCAATGCCGTAAATAGAAAACCTAAAGACTACTTCAATATGGATAAAAGTGCTGCTGAACAGCCCACAACACTTTATATCATATTGAAAAATGTAAACCTTATTTTACATTATTCTGACTGTGCTGAAGGTTTTTGCAGTTTGCATTCACTAAGTTAGCATTACCAAACTGTCTTCACGATACTTTTTTTATTTAATCCACCCATAATATTCCTCCTCTGAGCCATTGGGTTTCCAGTACAATGCTGTTAATGCTAACGCCCCCTTGTGGCAGCGGTAAAACATTACAACTAGACGGCTTTAAATAGGAGGCAACGATGTTTATTTGAACACATTGAAACGATGAAGGAATGAGGGTCAGTCTTTAATTTATGATCACGAGCAGCACTGACAGATGTGGCTTGTTACACTTACTAGAAATAAAATGAAACTTCTCAAGACATTTTTGAGTCTTTCCAGCTTGGAGAAGCTAGCTTAACAGAAAGCTAGGGGTGTTTTTCTGGAAAGTTATCATCCGATTCAGAATCCTCTGACTTCTCTTCGCTGGATTAAGCTGCACTGTAAACGCACTGCTTAAAACCCACTTTTTACAGCTTTTATTTTGTCTGCAAATATTAAAATATGCACTTTATTCATCTAAGTCAGCTCCAGTTTAGAATGCAGATTTGAGATTCAGGGTTTCCCCCAGTGTGTTATAAGCCTGGCAGGCCACCAGGCTTTACTTGTGCCCCCACCAGGATAAGCATTGCTTTTTTAAGTTTCTTTTAAATGTTTGCATTTTTTTAAGCCTTTATAGTTGGTGTTCAGATGTTAATCTTACAATCTTTCAATAACACATGATTATCAAGTGATATTTTCAAATTCCCTGTCATCTTGCTAATCCCCTAGTGGCCCAACCACTGGGGATTAGAAAGTTTTCTGGGGGAAACCTCGAGAGTTTAGAGGGACAAGCAGCGTTTGTCTGTGGGTTCTGTCAGTCACACGAAAACCAAAATCAGTCAATGGTTTGGACTAAAACCTGAGCTGTGATGAGGAATATCTTAGTTGAAAAAACTATCCATGCAAAGATATAGATTAAAAAGAATTATATCATTTAGATATCTGTGACCCTGCCCCTCCCAAGGGTGAAAGAAAATGGATGGATGGACCATTTAGATATGCATATAAAGAAGAAAAAGGAAGTCCAAAGCACACTTCATAATAAAAATCTGCTCATTTGCATCTTATGTCATTCTTATTGCCTCCTATAATTTATCTCTAGAGTTTTTATGCTGCTGGATCCACCGGGTCGTCATGTGCCAATAATTATAAACCTATTTTCAGCACCGATAAACCGGTCGGCCCAGTGCCGTTATTTTTGCCTGATCGCTGACCGGCCGGTATTTACACGTGAAACCGATCTTCACAAAGATCTGATGATCAGAAGTCGCCCCACTATTCCAATATTCAGGACTTTCTGACCAAAAAAAAAGTAAAACGTTCAGAATCTGCAGTTCAGCTTTTTTAAGACTCAGTAACAAGTCAGAAAATTGCAATCGGTACACCCAAAGTAATTTAAAGTCAAAGCAATGACTTCATTTGAATGTTATAAATGTTTAATTGGCGCAAAACCAAAGAGATTCTTTCCATTCTGTTCAGCTGTCCAAAACTAACCTCAGAGTATCCAGACTCCACCATTTCAACTAAAAAAGATTAAATAAAAATCAAATAAAACTCCTCAGAATGAAAACAAATAGCTAGCGCTCATTCAGTCTTCTCATCACACGTCTGCTCCGTCTGGTGGGAGTAGCAGCAGCTGTCTCCGTGCGCACACATTCCCTGGAGAAGGAAGCAAAACGAGATCAGAAAGGATAAAAGCGGGTCGTGATTCCCCTGTGGCGGCTCTGACCTGCTTGAACTTCTTGCAGGGGAAGTTCTTGAGCTGCGAAGAGTCGGTGATCTGGTTCTTCCTCTTGTTCTGGAACTTCTTCCTCTTGTCCTGCAGGTTAGTAGCGATGCCGCCCCTGGAACAGATGGAAACAATCGGTGCAATAAGCTCCAGTGGGCGGCCATGTTTTACTGGCAGAATCAGATTGGAATAAATAACGACTTAGAATTTTTTCAGCATGACTAAATTGAATTGTTCGCATATTTCTGCATAGAAATACTTTCAGATTTATTAATTAACGGGGCTGATTGTGGTGTTGTGGGACTATGAGCTGATTGTCACCAAGGTAACCAAACAAAAATGGACCAGCCTCTTTTCCCAAACTGAAAAACTTTTTTTTTTTTTTTTTACCTTCAGCCTCAAACAAGCAAATGTGTAACCCATAATCATGTTAGATTTATTAAAGTTATTTTATATTATTAGACATCATCATCTGGGTTTAATTTTCACTGAGAATTTCAATAAACATCAGTGAATCTGGAGCACTAGCTGTGTTACTGCACTTAAAAAATCAGGGAACCTCGATAGATTAGAATATTATTGTAAAGTATTTTTTGTAATGTAATTACAATGTATAATCTATTATGTAGACTCATTACACACTGACGTATTTCATGTGTTTATCTCTACTTCTACTATTTTTGAAGATTATGGCTAATTACTAAACAAAAGCCAAACTCAGAAATTCAGAAAATTAGTAATATTAAATTAAAATATGTAAATAGTAGAAATAAAATGTTAAGAGCTACAAAATCATAGGGAAGACCGCAGACTTGGCAAGGATATGGAAAGTTTAGTGGGAGAAAAATCAGTGGCAGAAAGAGGTGAACAAGCTTAATGATTTGAACTTTTTAAATTGAGTTATAGGGAAAAAAACAAACGGCGAGATGAGCGTGAATGTGTGAATTGGTGTGACCGACCCTGCTCTGGCTCGAGCTTTGGGCCCCCAGAAGGCCTGAGGGTTCTCCTGGAACCGGGTCAGGTGGCGTTTGCGAGACTGAGGGTTTGCATCCTCTCTCACGGTGAAGCAGGCTTCTAGGCTAAACACACGCGCACACACACGTCATAAATACACACGAGTCATTTTTACACAACAACAGGAGGAAACATTTTCCAAAAAAACAGTCCCGACGTGAGCCCGTCCACTGGGCCTTCTGATTAAACATCGGGACTCGTCCCACCTGGGTTCAGTGGAGAGGATCTTGAACGCAGGACTGGTCTGAGACAATTTCTCCCTCTTTACAGGATTCGTTTTCTCCTACCACAGACGAAAACGGGTGGGGAGGGGGAACAAAAAACCCACGCATGATGATGTGATCCTTTAATATGGCTTTCTGTTGGGATGTAATAATTGAAAACGTGTTTTGTGTAGCATCTACCCAACATCTCATGACGTCCCAAAGGACTCCAGGAGGAGCGTCCGTCTTCACCGCGTTTTTACAGGCGTGAGAGAGAGAAACCCTGTGGCCCGCGTGGAGGAGAGCCGACCTGTGGGAGAGCAGATCCAGTCAGTCCAAGACGCAACATCAGTTTAACCGTCCACGCTATTTAGTGTGTTAATATGGAGACCCAAACCTTTTCCTCTGTTCATCGACCATGTGATAAAACAAATTATTTTTCACAGGCATCTCAAATAAGATTAAACTCGCATCTTAAATCTGGTTTTCATTCTTCACAGCGCTCTGCATCTTTTTTGCTCCAATAGTCTTCCAAATCTGAGGATTTCAGCAAGTCTACTTTAAGACTTTTAAAGACATTTTAAACAGTATGTTAGCAGCTTGTTACTGGTAGGAGCCAGTGGCGAAAATGGGAAGACACAAAACAAGCTGGCTAGCAACGGTATGTTAGCAGCTAGTTAGCGTGGTCCAGCCAAATCTGCCCTTACCCATGATAGACACAAAAACGCTAGCTATCTAGCAGGCTGAGAAGGGTATATTAGCAGCTAATTAGAGGTAGCCTCAACCGCCGCCAGTCACAGAACGCAACCAAGATGTCTGTAGAGAGTCAAGCTTTTGCCTGATAAAAAAAAAAAAAACTACATGTTAGAGAAGACAGCTCTGGAAAAGTTGCACTGAACCCCATTGAAAACCTCCTTTGCATTGTTTTCTTCGCATTATTTGAGGTCTGAGATCACTGCATCTTTTCCGTTATTTTGACCATTTCTCATTATCTGCAAATAAATACAAAAGTTTTGCTTGGAATTTCGGAGACACGTTGTCATAGAATAAAACAACGATGTTCATGTTACTCAAACATATATATTTAAAGAGTAAAATGAGAGAACTGATCATTTTGCAGTGGTCTCTTAATTGTTTCCAGATCTGCATATGAGACTAAATATTCCTGCCACGCCAAAATGTCAGACTTGATGAACTTACATGTCTTTTTATGAATTTAAGGCCTTCATTTTAGATACATGAATTTAAGTCAATTTAAGGCAAACATCCCAGACTCCTAAAAACAAGCTCCAGAGCTGTGTTTGTGCTATAAAAATGTTGCCTCCTACCTAAACTGGAGCAACGACGGCGTGTTACAGTGTATTGTGCTGCTCAGATTGTCCACTGTGTAGTAGAAAGGAACATCTTCCAACTCCTGAAACAAACAGAGAAAACCTTCATCATCTACGACCCCCAACCACACCAGCGTGGCCACACCCACCGGGTGAGGGGTTACCTCGGTGACCATGCTGAGCATGCCCTCGATGCGTTTGGACGTGCCGAATCTGGACGGGTTCCCAGACACGGCCTCTAAAACCTTCTGGACGAAGTCCAGGTCGTGGATGGCTTCGGCCCAGAAGGGACCGCCCAGCTACGAGACAGAACCAGCAGATTGTTGAAACGCCCAGGGCGCTTTTCAAGCTTCCCAAACACAAAACAATGTTACGAAAGAGTAAAACCACTTTGTTGAGGTGTGATGTTACGTTTCAGTGTTGATATCTGTGTGGTACCTGGTGTCTCTGTCCGCAGTGCTCACACTCTGGTCCGACCGGCGGTCCAGTGGCAGCAGAATACTTCATGCTGCAAGCAAACCATTCGACTTTAACACTTAAATAGGAGGGAAACCGTCTTAAAATGTGTTAGGATGCAACCTAGACATGTTAGGAAGTGGAACGAAGATCCTAGTTTAGGTATCTCGCCGATACAACCTTTGAAAGAACCCAGAGATTTGTTGTTTTAAGAACAAGGACACTTCATACTTCACAAGAACTCTCAGGAAGTCTTCATTGGTTTCTTCCACCACACACACACACACACACACACACACTTCATATTTCTCAGACACCATGCAAAAACAAAAAAGAAAAAAGGTTCTGCCCAGATGATGTGTCAAAGACAAGCAGACCAGAACGACAAGAACGGAATGATGCCAGTTTTCCCCTGCAGCCCGTAGAGAGAGAGAACACATTTCTGTTTTGCTGCCTCAGCTCTTCAGCTGAACGTCTGCAGAGTTTCAGTTTTGCCGTGTGTCTTTCTTACTGTTTGCCGCTGCTTATTCTTCTGCCCAGTCTCTGCATGTGGAAGGAGCCGCAGCCGACGCAGTTGTACACCAACGCCTGTTTACTGCCACGAGAAAATGGGGAGACAAACGGACGTCACTGCTGCGTGGTCTTCATCGCCGCTAATAAACCTGTTTCTCTGCTGATCCAGTGTTGAAACATTTTTTTTTTTAGATGTTTTTCACTTAATTTTATTTTGCTTTTTTAACAGTCATTGTTAATAACTATCATTTTTTCTTTCAGCATAATTTCTTGGTTAAAGATTTTTTTTCTTGACATTTAATCTGATGAATTATTTATTTTTCTTAACCTGTAACCAATAAGTTTCATCTTATACAGCAATATACATAAGCTAAAAATAACATGGGGAAAAAAAAAGTAGAAATTAAATTAACTAATTATTAGGATTTGTACATGTTCGTTTCTTTTTTCAGGTCAAAAACTTTTCAAGACTTAAAACTCAAAGATCTTTTTTCAAATTGAGCAAAGTAAAACCACCTGGTTTTTACCTTACTGGTAAAAAAAAAAAAAAATCATAAAAATAACAATTATTATTAGGCCATGACAGTTAATTCAACTCTAGCCAAAAAAATAAAAAATTATGAAATTTAATTGATTAAAAGCCGATTCACAAAAAGTCTAGTTGTTAAAAATATGGCACAATGAAATGCATTATACAGATAAAACCATGCATTTCTGATGCTATTTATTTTAATAATAATGCATCTTAAAGACTCCGTAAAACCAAACCAATCAAAACGTTTGACAAAAAATCAAGTTGAGATATTTCAATTTAAATATATATGGTGCAAATTGAATATATAAGATTTTTTTTGTTGTTGAAAATTCTGGTTTTGTCTTTGAAAAACTGGATAAGCAATGAAGTTTGAAGACTCAATTTTTCAGCGATCTGGAAAATGACAAAAAAACACTTTGCATTTTTTTGCTGGTCTTTTCAAAACAGAAAAAAGTTAAACTAAAACTTCATCCAATTATGTTAAAATAAGCTAACAATAAAATCAGCTAAAACATATTAAGCTTAAGCTAAATGGAAAAAAAAACAACATAAATTAAGGTAAAATTTATTTTAAGAAAATTAAAAAGTTGAAACATAACACAATGGTTTATTTGTAATATTTTTCAGTTTTTTCTCAACACTCTTCCCGGATTTGGTTTGTGCACCTGCCCAGTTCCAGGATCAATCATCTCCCATTGCACAGCTTTTATTTGGACAGCTAACAGGTTTGTGTGTGTGAGAAAGAGACAAACGGACAGAGAAAGTACCTGGCAGAGTTCTTGACAGTAGCCTGTCCTGTGAAGACTCTAACAAAGACCCGGATGTAAAAGTCGGCGCTGATGGACAGCAGCGGCTGGATGTATCGCTGGTACACTCCGGCCCGCTGGTCCAAACTGTGGAGGATGATACGAAGAGCCTGCAGAGGAGGCAACAACATCTATTTAATATTTAATGTAGATTAGAGATGCATCAAATCAATCAGGTGGCGGCGATCAGAAATGGCTAATCAGCAAATCAAACACTTAAAAATCCTTTTTATTAAGCATTAAAACTAACAACTTCCACCTTTTCTTCAGCCTTTAAAACACATCGACAGTATGTACTTTAATGCACTTCTTTTGAGTTCAATAAATAAAAAATGAGTTTGTGAACTTTAGAGACATGGTTAAATGAGTGTAATATTGTATTTTTGTTGTTTTTTTGGACATGAAAGATCAGACCTTAAAGATCTCCAGAAGCTGGTATCAGTCAGGAAAAGCTTGATTGTTGCATCTTTATTCCCAATCAAACTAATAATTCTGTTTTCTTGCAAATTCAAATCAAATAAATAGAATAGAAATAAGAAAATTAAATTAAAAGACATAACCTAGTGGTTTAGAAGAAACAAACTGGCAATTTAATTCTACGAGAAATAGAAAAAATCTCCTCTGATTTGAGGGTTAGTATTTAAAACTTCACTGAAAAAAGAAAAAGAAAAAAAACGGATTGTTTTTGTTTTAGGTTCAGCTTCTGACAACTTCCAGTGTAACAGTAACTGGCCCGTTTGGATACAACGAGATCACGACTGCAGCGCATCCGTTTTCCCATTTCAGTGAACTCACCATCTCGTGGCAGTATTTGCTTTTGATGGAGATTGAGCCGTATTTGCTGTAGCAGGTTTCCCCGTTGTTTCCCGCCATCACCGCCATGTCGGTGCACGTTACGCACAGCAGGCCTGACGGAGAGAAGACGGTCGGCACCGATCAACAAAAGAGTCCAACAAAACACACTGCAAAAGAGTCCAACAAAACACACTGCAACGGGTTCAGTACAGCTGACCGCACAGCGTCCTGTCAGATTGTGAGGGAACTCTAAGAACCAATAAAAAGACATTGTCTAGCAGATAGCTCTGGTTTTATGTGACTGTCTTAAGGAAAAACCTGGAATCAAATGTTTGAAATTAATAATCCTCTATCGCAACAAAAAACTGGGCAGTTTTCAGAAATCCATAGCACTGTCGTTGAAATTAGAAACATTGTCTTTAGGTAAATCTATAGATTATATGTATATATAGATGCAGCTGGACCTAAAAAAAAAAAAGGTCCAGCTGCATCTGTTTGGTTTTTATTAAATATGGAAAACAGAATTTATTTATGTAACTTTACAGGTAAAAAAAATTAGTAGTAGTAAACTGAGCTTTGTGTTACAAAGGGAAGCGGTATGGATGAAAAAAAAACAAAAACAAAAAAAACGATTAACACTGTGTGCGCTGGGGGGGTGTTAGAGTGGATGGAAGAGAATCTCTACGGCCCCCCGGACACACATCGTATAACAGGAAGTCCGTTCCCCCAAAAACACATGGTTCAACCAGACAGCCACAGTCTAACTCTTCCCTACTTGTAATCCAAAGGGGCCCCAGAAAATGTTTGGAAACCACTGCTTTAATAGATCTTCAAAATCAGTAATCTGACAGAAATTAAAGACGCTTCATACTTTATCAGCGGATCTTATGGAAACTCAACCTTTACTAGGATTGCACCAATAAATAAATAAATCAGGACAGATTTTCCCAAATTTGGGAGATCGAGGATCGATCAGCACTCACATGAAAAACCAATCGTATTGATCTGCACAACGATCTGGAACTCAGCAGGTAAATTTAATGACTTTTCAGACAAAAACAAAACGTTATCGACGGGTCGGACCTTTTAAAAGATCGGTGATTGGCTAAAAACTGCAACCAGTGAAATGGTACCGAAGCAGATGACAGTCAGCCTGAGCAACAACCCACCTCCTTCACTGACAGCCTGCACCGCTGCGTCCAGGAACACCGCCGGGCTTCCGTAGGGATCCAGATCGATGACATCATATCGCTCTTTCTTCCCTCGCATTTCATACATTAGCATACTGGACACCAAAAAAAAAAAAAAAAAAAAGATTTAATTGGAAGTAAAAAAAGGGGGAGATTAGTTCCAATCGAAGATTTGGAAGGAGACGAGTCAGGTCAGGAAATTTAAAGCTCAACGTAGAAACACGGAGCAACAGCAATGAAGGAAATCAAGACACGTAAAAGAAGCGGCTGGGTAACCTGGCGTCCCTGCAGCTGGCCTGCAGCAGGTGGTCGACCCGGTTGTATCGGGCGTTCCTGGCGATCAGCGCCGCCGCTTTGCTGGAGAAGTCGTTGGCGGTGACGCTCTGCAGGCCGGGAACCTCCAGAGCAAAACGCACCGAGCGCAACCCGGAGGCCGCCAGGCCCTCCAGAACGCGGAGACCGTTCTGAACATTTGAGGAGACGAGCGAAAGAAGAAAAAAAATAAAAAATGAACATCAACAGACAATAAACTGTACTGGTCATTTTAGTCCAGAAATATGACTTACTGGAATTTTATACTAATTGGAACAATTGAGGACGAAGCAAGATAAAAAGGCTTTTGATATTTAAAAAGTAAAATCATCTAAATAATTTATAAATTAATTTAAAAGGATTAAATTAAATTAAAAAATGAACATTTTTAGCTGCATTTTTACTAGCTTGCGTTTATTGCTGCCAACTTCCTGTGCAGCATTCTGCATTTAAGGCCGATAAATGAAGTTTTTCTGAATGAATAAGTCACTCACAAAGTGTTTTTCTTCCCTTTAAAGAGAACAAATCTACAATGAATAAAACAAACGAAAAGTGCTCAATTAAAAAAGCAAAGCGCCAACTCCAGCTAGTTCATCCCCTGTGAGAACTGGGACAGTATCGTACAGTAAATGCTTTCAACTTTCAGGAAATTCTCCAATTACCTCTCCCTACCACTTGGGGCCACCAAAGTGTGACATTACCTAGTAGATGATTAATATAAGGAGCTTGATGGAGGCCTTTATTAAAAGAGGTTTTACTCTTGAAGCACTATGCGTGTGTGTTTAAGTGTCTATTTTTCTGGATAGGAAGACTCTTCCCAGTGGAAATTAGACCACTCAGTGTGACAGACTTCATGCTTCACTTCAGAAGCATTTACATCTCCACCAGTTCAGTTTTTAAAGGTTCTATTTTAGAGCACAGTACAGTAACCATGTTAACTTCAGTTGTTATAAAAATGCTATACATGTAAATCAAATGACTTAGAAAAAATTTTACTTCCTATTTAACGCCTTGAAGTTGGGACTCTGTCTCTTTAAGAAATCCTGCCGTTTCTGAAACTCCATCTTCAGGAAGTCATCACAACACGGCTCCTCTATTAACCCTTTAACGACGTTTTTTACCAGCGTTGCATTGAGAAATAACTCGTATAATGAGCTCGGGTGGCACAGTTCCACCAGGTGGTTGTTAATTGCTGCTGGCTAGTCTGAAGGAGCCGAGTGGGGGAGGGCTGCTCTGTGAGGAGGAAGCTCTGAAACTTTAGAAGTGGCAGTTCAGAGGAGGGGCTTTGTGGTCAAAGGCGGAGCTAGGTCCAGGCATTTTGCACAGATGACTGGTTGCCACGGGAGATTAGGGGATCTTTCAAGCATCAATGAAAGAATCTCAAAAAAAAAGTTGATTTTACATAACACTGCCCCTTTAATGCTCCATCACAACGACAGTAGCTCCTTTCCATTCAACATCTATCAACGTTCCAGGTTCTCCATGTGCATAATTAAAACAAAAAGCAACAGCAGGAACATGTGTTTACTGTATCCTGGTAACATCCAACTTACTTTTTAGATTTTTACCAGTGGGAACTCGGTACATACCTCACATTTTTCCCCTACTCTTGCTGTAACTTTGGGCTCCTCTGCACCGTTTTTCTCCGCCGTCTCGGAATCGTTCGTCTCCTCCGACAGAGAGACCACCACTCGCTCTTTTTCTCCAGGAACGAGCACCTTCACCCCCCGTTGAGCCAACAGGTCTCGAGCAAACTCCGTGATTACGGCACAGCTGGAAAAATGAAACAAAAAAAATATATAAAAGTGGAACCAAATAGCATAAACACCTTTGTTTTGAATATTTTTCACATGTTTTGTTCCAACACCTAAGTTGCCTTACGTTAAATCTCTGTTAAACTCCTGGACCGGGTTATAAAACACCTCGTTGGCGTTGGGAAACAAGATGGCCGCCTTCCCCTCCTTCACAACGGTCTCTCCAGGCTCGACAGCGGGCGGTTCCTCTGAAACGCGCGTCGAATCAGAACTAATCCCGGACGAGGGGTCAGCGGCGGACGCCTGGGGGTCCATAGAGCTCCGTCTCCTCCGACACGTCTGATGGGCTGAATACGAGGGGGAAGGTTGGAGCCGATCTGAGATGATGAGAGGGAGTCGCCGGGTCGTCCGCACCAGCATGGGACGCAGCCTGCAAAAGGAGACGTTTGTCACATTACCACAACAAAATTCACTGCATTGTATTAAGGTTTCGCTTGATACACAAATTAGAGCATATTTCTGAAGAGGAAGGAAATCTATGCATTTTTTTCCAAAAAACCTTTTCAAATAAATGAACCTGAAAAGTGTGGCGTGTGCGTGTCAATACTTTATAAATCAAATCAAAATCAAATTTTATTTGTATAGCACATTTCAGCAACAAGGCATTTCAAAGTGCTTTACATCATAAACATAAAAACAAAGTTATGCAACAGAAACAACAATCAAAACATTCATTAAATTCATAAATGATTATGTTTCATAAACAACTCTAAACAGGTGGGTTTTTAGTCGAGATTTAAAGGC
>CAEGAE010040761.1:0-10395 GCA_903067095.1 Girardinus metallicus
ATACAGGTAATGAGTGGAGGACAGAGGAGCCTCTTAAGGAAGAAGTTACAGGTCTGTGACAGCCAGAAATCTTGCTTGTCGGTGACCAAATACTTATTTTCCACCCTTATTTTCAAATAAATTCTTTAAAAATCAGACAATGTGATTTTCTGAATTTTTTTTCTCATTTTGTCTCTCATAGTTGAGGTCGACCTATGATGTCAATTACAGGCCTCTCATCTTTTTAAGTGGGAGAACTTGCACAATTGGTGACTGACTAAATACTTTTTCCCCCCACTGTACTTGCTTTGACATGATTCCCAATCAACATCGTTTTGTGTTTTAGTAAGTTTATATTTTAATACGCCATTTAAAATTAGTTCAACCTATCTCACCACACAAATTCCTAACAGGAAGTTGTGGTTGTTTTGAAGCAATCTGATTGGTTGACATAGGTTTTAGTGTTGCACTACACTGGCCAGTGTAGTGTTGCACTACACTGGCTCCTATAGGTTTGGCATGTTTAAAACAACACTACAGAATGTTTGGTGTGGGTTCAAGCAGATAAAAACTTCTGAAACCGATCCCATGTGCACCATGTTATTATTTTTTAATGATGTGACGGAAATATTTATTTTTTTAACGACACGGTTATGTGTGTGCAAAGCCTAAATTAAGCATGATTTTTTTCCATCTTATTCTTAACGTTAATAAAAATCTTAAAGATAAAAATCTACTCAAGAAATGACCACCACCTGTTGAAGTTTCGCTTTCTGTTGCCACATAAATACACCTAGGCATACCTTTTTGAAACTTAATTAATACTAAAATGGAAAACTTTCTGTCTTCTTCTCTCAGTAACAACTTTCAAATCCAAGATTGTTGTTGGCATTAGCTGATGCATTCAGTGATCTTGAAAAAGGTTTGATTTTTGAGATTCCATCAAGCCAGCCAGCACTTTTTGCCAATCAAAATAAAAACCATCCAGTTCTGATCACCACATGGTTTTGTTTTTTTCTTTTGTTATGCATCTCTCTGGCAGCCTGTTCGGTGTGTCAGAGGTACCAATCCCTGCGTGAATGTAACCATAAAATCGCGCAGTTTACTATTTTGAAAATAAATTAGCTTAATGGAAACATGGCCATTTTGAAAAAAGTAAAATTTTTCTATATAAAGTTTTGGCACTAGGATTATGTGGTTTTTTTGGCCGTATCAAAAATGGTGTATTTTGCAAAACTGCAATGGAAAAACTTCTTTCATGTCACGAGTCAACAACTGGATATCACTACTGTCGAAAATGACAAAGTTGACAGGAAGTGGTAGGAGGACAATGTTTTTTAATGACTTATTGTGTGATTTTAATTGTGTTTCTTGTTTAATAGAAACACTCCAATTGCAAAATTGTGTTTTGTTTTTCCAACTTTTAACAAATATCAACAAGATTTTGCGCTCTTTTTTGTGATGGGAGCGCAGCTTATGATGGACCCTCCAACTTCTCTTCTCCAGGGTTGTTTTATCTTGTCTCACCTGCTTTCTGCACAAGCATTTTCCTGCTCTGTGGTGTTTAAAGTGTGCTCTCCTTGTCTTCTACAGAAACCAGCCAACATCCTGGTGATGGGAGAAGGTCTGGAACGAGGGAGAGTTAAAATTGGTAAAAATTTTTGTGTTTGTATGTCTGTCTGAAATACAATGCCGAGACTGTGATATCATCATTGCAGTGGGTCAGTAAGGTTTGTCAGTGTTTAACCCTTCCTTTGAGAGGTTAAATCAGGAGCCCAGATCAGTGTTACATAAGCCATCTGGCAAGAGACTGTTGGAGGGTAATGCTGCAGAACTGAAATCTATTTTTAAACCCTCCCACTAATAGAATGAAGGTGTTGTACCAGTGCAGCCACACTCTGCAGCTCTGCTGCTAGGGAGGATTGCCCCGGACACTGAGCCCGGCTGAGCTGCAGGGCCGACCAGATCAGAAGTCAAGAGTAGTGCAATGGGAATAGCTTTGTTCTCAGTTAGTTTATACCTTCAGTTTTCTATGTTGATAAAAGAAACTGATCAAATTGGCTCGTGTTTCTCGAATTGTACAATTATTTTCAAGGCTTTTGAATTAGATACACCAATCAGACTTTTTTGGACGTAATGCCAATTTTTGGAGATGTGCATTGCTCCTTAAAGGGGCAGTATTATGTAAAATCAACTCTTTTGAGCTTTATATTATGCTATAATCTTATTCCTTTGTCAAACACATACTTGAAATTTTGCTTTGATTGAGGAATCCGACAATCTCTATAGCAAGAGATTCCACTGTGCAAAATGGAGATTTTATTTTTTTACTTTCTAACCAGCCAGTCCATATATACATTGACTAAGGGCTACAAGCATGTCTGTCACAATAACAAATGTAGCAAAACTTATTGCTATAAATGATAATATTGTTGTTTTGAGACCATTTTCAATTAATGCAATGACCAGAGCATGATGATGCAAGAAAACATTCTTAAAGATCAATAAACTTTCAATTCTAGTGAACATTTAACGCTAGAACTGGAAGACATTTTAAATATCCAAAATAAATAAACAAAACAACAGAAAGAGCAAACTGTCCCTCAGATTGGCTAGTTAAGACCAAAGAGAAAAAAAGTTCAGAGAAAAACAATAAATCATGCAAATTGAATTATTGAATAATCTTAATGTATCATATGATTAATTGATTTCTTACTTATTGCTACATGCCTCACATGTAACAATAAGCTACAAGTTCTCAGTGCATCTCCTTAAATGATTCTTTGTGCAACATTTTAAGGAAGTGTCACTAAATTTCAAAGCTCTTCTGATAGGCAGAGGTCATGTTGGACATCTGCACCATTTTACAGTCTCAATAGTGTGTCTGAAACATTTCTAGAGGGCTTTAGAAGAATGTCATGTGAGAATCACAGCATCCTTCACTCATGTCACCGTCACATAATTCCTTTGTTTGCTCAGCACATCTTGACTTTTCTGTGAACACCACACAGCTGACATGGGGTTTGCCAGACTCTTCAACTCTCCCCTGAAGCCCCTGGCAGACCTCGACCCTGTGGTGGTGACCTTCTGGTACCGGGCCCCTGAGCTGCTCCTTGGGGCCCGGCACTACACCAAAGCTATCGGTGAGTGTGATTCATGCCAGCATTGAGATATGAAACAGGAGGGGTTTGGTGGTTTATGTTGAGTCACTCTGGGGCATAAACAGGCGAGCTGCTGAAGGGGCATCCATTAACCACTGACTTGAAGGGGGTGAATGTTTCTGCAATCACTTAATTTATGTTACGTATCTGTATTTAACTGTCATTATACTGTAGAAATCAGTAAAACTTAAAAGGGGCTAAATTAAAAGACAAATTAGTTGGATCATTAAGTAGAACTTCACCTCTTTTCACATTACACAGATTTTTTTTGTTGAATTAAGAGATCCTTGTAGCATTTGGACGTTCTGCTGAAATGTAAACAGAGATTTTACTGAGAAACTGAAAATTGTAATGAAGTGCTTTGGGAGAATCTACCTTTGATCAGAATCTTCTAAAATTTAATGTTAATCTTGATCTTATCGCCACCTACTGACAAAGATATCCGTTGTTTCAGTAGGTTGGATTTGGAGGCAGTGGATAAATGAAATAGATTTTTAGATTCAGAATTCCGTTAATATTTAACTACAGAGCGTGGCACTAACATTCCACTTCTTCAACCAGTGGTCATTAAAAACACAAAACAATCAAGTTCTAGTAAGACTGAAAAGATGAACAGTAAACAAACCAATAAATACAACATACGTAACATTTAAAATCTCTCATTTTGCCAAGGAATACTTAGCAATTATTTTCATTATTTTCATATCCTTCATTCATCTACTTGATTCAAAGTTGTAATCAAAACAGCACTGATTAAAAACTGTTTGTGTGTGTGTTTACATCAGACATTTGGGCAATTGGCTGCATCTTTGCGGAGCTGCTAACGTCGGAGCCCATCTTCCACTGTCGCCAGGAGGACATCAAGACCAGCAACCCTTTCCACCATGACCAGCTGGACAGGATATTCAGTGTGATGGGTTTCCCTGCAGGTTTGCATCCAGAACACACAACCGCAGCTTCAAACAAACCACCCCATTGCTGTTGAGCTAGCTACATTAGCTTTCATTGTGTACTTTAAGCTGTGTGTTAAAAAGGCAACACAAATACACAGACACAAATGTTGGAGGAATTTGCTAATTTGACCAGTTTTAGCCCCAGAGCAGCTACATGTTTTCTCTGTGTGCAGATAAAGACTGGGAGGACATCAGAAAGATGCCAGAGTATCCCACACTGCAGAAGGATTTCAGGAGGACAACGTGAGTGAACCTTTATTTCATCTAGCATTTTATTTCATTTCCCTCTAGGATCAATAAAGTATTTTTGAATTTGAATTTGAATTTGATGAAGAGGTTCTGAGTTTGTGATGATGTCCGATCATCTAAAGTATCAGATATGGCATCATTTGTTTTCATCCTAACAGGTATGCAAACAGCAGCCTCATCAAGTATATGGAGAAACATAAAGTGAAGCCTGACAGCAAGGTTTTCCTCCTGGTAACTAACACACACCCACACACAATATATCTTTCTGTCTTCACAAGGACTTTTCATTGACATTAGTTAGTTTTTAATTTATTTCCATAGCCTAACTCAAAAACAGCACTTGCATGTATGGGGCCTGGGCTATGGGACCCATAAAGAGCTGTTGTTCTTCACAACGTGGTATTTATTTTTTACTCAACTCATGTTTTTAAAATATCAAAAAAGTACTATGTTGTATAATCACTTCTTTCCAGAAAAAAAAAATCAAGTAAATTATTAGCATTTTTTAAAATAAATACCTAATATTAATTTCTGGAGTACGCAATAAAGAATGAGAAATAATTATATTTGCAGACTCCTGCGTCTCTCTTCCGGGCTTTTTAACCAAATGGCCAGAGAGTTGAAAAAGCAAATGAGACGCATCAGCAGAGCTAGACAACAACTAATAATGTTATCCAGGATGACTGTGGAATATTGTCTCTATTGGCCGGATATTGGCCTGTTTGTAGATCATAGAAGCCATGAGTGTCATACAGCAGCATTCTTCAGTCAGAGGCATCATTAGATTCATGGCGAGACTGACTGCTTCTGGAGCTCCTTCCTGCCCACAGCATCACCATCCACAATGACTCTTTGAAGATACTTGGATGATATAAGATACAACATTTAGTTTCCCTTTGGGATGAATTAAAGTATTTTTTAATTGAATTGAATATAATATTCTTGACCATGATTAGTGTTTCTATGTGAATTTGCCCAACCTCATATTTTTACCGTGTTGGACATTTAAAACATTTAAAAGGTCATGACAACAATGAAAGGGATCCTTCCATTACAGAAATGTTTGCTCCTGAATTCAGTCATTTCAGAGTAGAGCCAGCGAGGTTTTTGGCCCACAGTGCTGTGGTTCAATGAGAACCATGGCTGTGTTTTTCATTTTAAGTTGTATTTTTTATTTTTTTTTATATCAAATAAACAATGAAGGAATAGTGACAGTGGGGTATAAAACTATTTATTTTATGTAACACTTTTTGCTCTCTGACCCCCAGCTCCAAAAACTACTCACCATGGACCCCACCAAGCGAATCACGTCGGAGCAGGCCCTGCAGGACGCCTACTTCCTGGAGGAGCCTTTACCAACCACAGAGTGAGCCCAAGAAAACTTGTTCCTCAAGACCTTTAGTAGTTTGGGTGGGGGGAAGAAGGTTCCCTCTTTCCCTTTCATCATGGGAAAGATGTCTTCCTGTTGTTAATCCTGTGTTGCCACTGTACTGTGGTGCAGAAATGCTTTATGTGAGGACCTGCTGTGTTTTTCTCCAGTGTGTTTGCTGGCTGTCAGATCCCCTACCCAAAGCGAGAGTTTCTTAATGAAGATGAACCTGAAGAGAAAACAGACAAGGTAATTTATTCTCTACTGTTTGCTGCTCCTGTGCTACATGTTCCATTCAGATACGTTTCACTGATGCTGTGGGATTTGCCTGCTTTAGATTCGCCATGAAGGCTTCTGGTGAATGGACAGGCGAAACAAAAAACCTGACTTGCATCAAAAAAAGTGTATCAAAGAAATAATTGAATTGATAAATGGACATCAAATAATTACATACAGACAAAATTATACCAAAAACACAGTCATTTCCCTAATTCATCAAAAGGTTCAGTCCTTCCCCACTAACTGTGGCAGTAGTTCAGAAGTTTGTTTTTTAAACTTTAGTTAGGTTTTTGGCACAATAAATAAAAATAAATATTTAGGATATTTAGGACATAAAAGGCAAACGGCTTCATTCCAGCCATGCAAACCAGAATGGTTATAAGAGCGCCTCCGGTGGCTGGAGGAATGAACAGGTTTTAGACTTGGTGAAGTTGAATAAAAACTTTTGCAGTTATTTTTTTGTTAAATTTTTGACCTCTTGTTGGGCTCTGGTGACCCCCAGAGGGGACCCAGCCCACAATTTGAAAAGCCAGTTGTTAAAGGTATTATTAATCAAAAACAGCTCTAAACAAGTAGGCTCTAGCCTTGATTTATAGGATTCAGTGTTTCAGCAGTATGGACTTTTCTGACACTGGTTGACAGCGTTGAGTTGAGAACATGATGCTTCTCTGATTTTTTAAAATGTTCACAATCCCAGCATAGTAATATTGTAAGATCCTGCATCGAGGCTGAGAAAATGTCATATTGTTGATTTAAAAAAAAAAAAAAGTCAGTCTGTGATAAGTTATAAACTCAAGATTTCCCAAAGAATCATCTCTGTAATGAAGATCAGCAATTTATGGATTTGTCCAAAATAATTCTGGCTTCTTTAAACCAAAATAAGGCATCAGAATGTTTGTCCACATCCACAGGATTCACAGTCACTTTGATTCTGGAGTCTTTGGGGACATTCAGCAGTTTGATCCCTGCCTTATGCATATATTTCAAAGTACCAGATGTGTGTGTAGACTTCCACAGTCTTGCCATAAAAAGCACAGATTTGGTTTCTTACACACTGCGACAGTGGGACGGGTTGTGAGAAATCTGGAGCCTGTTAGAATCTGCAGTCTCTCCTCTTGCCTTTCAGTTATTTTTACAGTGTAATATATCACTGAAAGGGTTCAGCTGTGACTTTGCCAAAGGCAGGAATGCACCATCCATGCAGTGACAGACCGCAGCAGGAGGTGGAGGTCGCTGCGCTGCGAGCAGCTGAAAAGGTGCAGCCCTCATCAGAGGTGGTTGTTGGGTTAAAGAAACGTTTCTCTGATGTGGAATCAGAAGGGTTTTCCATCTGATGTACTGATAGAGGAAAAAAAGACTGGAGGTTGGAGAAGTGTGGTTACAATGCAGAGGCAGGAAGACATCAAGTGTGATTAGGGATGTACGATATATCAGCACTAATATCTGTATCTGTATATTAGTCATTTTTTAATATATCGTATCGGTCCGATAAATAAAACTGGGCCGATCTTAACAACTGATGTTTATTTCCATCTTGTTTGTTTCTGGAGGTTGGTCATGTGGTATTTGTTTGGCCATGTGATAGTGGCAGTGATGCAGCAAAGGATTGTGGGAGTTTAACTGAAGCAGAGAAGTAGTGAGGAAGTAGGTAATGTGGGTGTTTTTTTTTGTTTGTTTGTTTATCCAGAAATTGCACCAAGTTGTTCATATTCCATACATATTACATAACTTCTGATATCCTTTTTAAATATGTATCATAAGAACAGAGAGCAGAGAAAATGTAAGAACAGAGGAAGAAAGGAGGGGAATGTTAGGGGACAAGGTATTTTACCTATCTGTAGTTGTTAATTTCAAGGTGTCAAAAGGGTAGTGAAATATTTATTAGATATTTAATTTAGGTAAAAAAAAGCGAAAAAAACAGGCCATAACAGCAATATTTATACTGGATATCAGTACTGACCCAAATGTTCGTATCAGTGATCATAGAGAAATAACTACTGCTGCCCTCCAATCTGGAAAAGATTAGAAATCCTTTTCCAAACACTTCAAAGGCCGTCATTCTGCAGACAGTCTTCTCTACAGAACATTTCTTTATCTCAGGGAAGAAGTGTGTCGCAGGTGCGAGACAGAAAGATCAAAATAGAGAGGCAAACAAGGAGGTCCGCCAGGAGTCAGGAACCAGAATATCTCACGGTCCAGTTTTCTGAGGCCTCTCTCATGTTCACCTCTTTGTTGCAGAACCAGACCCAGCAGCACCAGCAGACGACGGGCCAGACCCAGGCCCAGACCCAGCAGCAGGCGGCGGCCCAGCAGGCCCCCTCCCAGCAGAGCTCAGCTCAGACCAACGGCACCACGGGGGCCGCCGGGGCCGCCGGGGGAGGCGGCATGCAGCATGGGCAGGACCAGGGCCCGCCCAACAAGAAGCCTCGGATCGGGCCCTCTGGAGCCTCCTCCGGCACAGGGGTGCTACAGTCAGAATATCAGGTGTGTTTTTGGAGATGTTTTGAGAAATACACAAAAACACCATCAGCTGGCTGCTGCAATCAGGACGTTTTATGTTTTACCAACACGTGTTCACTGATTGGGTAGTTAGAAACAATGAAGCTAAGCTAGTTTTTGTTTGCAGTGTCTAAGCACTCAGAGGCGGCACTGACAACCAACTGTTAATGTTTTTGCTATAATCACGAACACTGAAAGTAAGAAAACATTTTTGTTTACTGAAATAAATAAAAATGATAACTAATGGGGAAAAACTATAACTAACTCAAATTATGTTGTGTTTATAAAACTAACTAAAATACACTAAAATTATATAAGTAATATCCTTTGTTTTTGTGTTTCTAACTCCATTTATTAGCCTTTTGAACTGAGGTAAAATTCATTTTTTCCCCCCACACAGTTTACGTCAGTTGTTAGTAAATTACAACACTCTGTGTTCCTCCTGGCATTGTTTACGAGTCAGAAAAAAAACATGTCAGCAAAATTTGACTGAAAACGCCAGAGTCAGTTATTGTTCAACAGTAATTGAATGCGTTTTTGAAAATGTAAACTTATGCCAAGTCTTTATGTATACATAATCACAAATAAAATACTTAGACCTTTTAGACCTATAAATTAACCAAAGTAGAAAAAAACTAAAACTACTGCTATAACTAATCAAAACTAAACTGAAACTAAACAAGAATTAACTATTAAAAATCAGCAGTAAAAACTAACTGAATTAGCCAAACAAAAAGTCACATAAATAAAAAAAAAAACTAAACTGTAGTGAAAAAATCCAAAACTATTCTAACCCTGCTAACAACTATACCTTTCAGTGTAAAAGCCGTTGAGTGAAGACATGAGGTTGTGGTTGGTTTGCAGCCTCGCATTGACTCAGCAGAAAGCAGCAGCTGCTGATTGGAGCATTCTGCAGCGTCTTGCTGACAGCGCTGATGAGAAATCACTGTTGTCCACTCGGGCGCCTGCTGTATCACTGGCCTGACCTCTATCACTGCATCAATGAGACCAGAGATCTGGGAGGGAGCAGCGACATCTAGGCAGAAGTTTGCTGAGCTCAAATGAAGAAAACAAACCTCGATGAAAGGTTGCCGAGGCAACGCCGCTGTGATAAATAAGCCAGAGACAGCTCGTATCATTAGAAACAGTGTAAACATCCCATCAGAAGGAGAAGTGTTGGGATTTTATCAGTCTCCCCGGTCCAAACAGTGATGTCTCCAAAGAGGCAGGCAGAATGTGAGCGAGAAGGAAAATCTGATTCTGTACTGCTGTGTTCAGGAAAAAAATCTGGAATTCAGGTCATAAAACTTACCAGACGAATGACTGAACTAACTCTGAGATTTTATTTCATTTTAAGTTTTCTTTTTCACGTGTCTGCCTTGACCAAGTTGTCCACATTTAAAACTTGAAACATGTTGACACAGCAGGAGAGCAGTGGCTCCGCTTTCAACACGTCAAAGCAACATCTGGTTCTCATCGCGCCTCTCTGATCATATTCTAAGTCCCAACAAATACCTTCTACCACCTTGACCTCACAAGGCTTCCTCACAAGCTCCCAGCCGTTGTTCTTCTCTCCGGCTGGGAGCCATGTTTCTACACTCTGGAAGGAATCAAGGTTGAAAAGGCCACAGGAAGTCATGAATCTTTTCATCCTGACTTCACTCAGGAAGAATAGAAATATTTAAAACTTACTGATGTTGATGCATCAGTAAAATGTCTTTTGGTGTTTTGTGGAGCTTTGCTACATCCAATCTGATGCAGAAACATAATATTTTACTGAACAGCACAATAAATACAGTCAGAGCTACAGTGGAATCAAAGTACAGGGCATAGAATAGAATAGAATAGAATAGAATAGAATAGAATAGAATAGAATAGAATAGAATAGAATAGAATAGAATAGAAT
>CAEGAE010040776.1:0-78589 GCA_903067095.1 Girardinus metallicus
TATATATATATATATATATATATATTTATGAAAGAAAATATATTTACCAATATATTACTTGAAACATATTGCTACGTTCTGTCACTTCTGATCCTTTTGCTGCCATCCTGTTAACCTCTTGTACCCTTCAACGCTCTTTTTTTTTTTGGCTTGATATTTGACTCGATTCAGTATAATTTGTATATTTTCAAGGGTTCTATTTGCATTTAAATTTACCTCCTTTATTCATGTGATTCTGTCCTTGTACACACACCTGAAACAATAGATTTAATTGGTAAAAGCAAAAGCATACGCATAGATTCTCGACAAATTTAATTCCCCTCACAAGCACCACCACAAACGCACCCTGACCGTGATCGAACTACTGAGTTTTGGCAATCATTATCCTGTCACCGCTGTCGGCCGCCGCCTGCCACTTCTCACCCCTGGTCTTCAAATTACTTCCCTCCACTTGTTTCCTGCCCACTTGATGGCTTCTTGTCTCCATGGGTGGGTCTCTTTAAATAAGACCATGCAGTACCATGCAACAGCTTGTGATGGATTGTCCCATTACTCTGGACATTCCCTGCTGCTTGCCTTTTGTTGGACAGAGCACACCAGAGTGGTTTGTGAGCTGGATCCTTGAATGTGTTTGTGTTTGCAGACAGGTTTTGGTTCACTATTTATTAAGAGATCTTATTTAGCTGTTTGTTGTTTTCTAGGTGCAGCAGTGTGCTCCTGTTATGGCGTAATTGCGAGTCAAGTTTGCAGAAATATTTATTGTAAATCAATTTGCTGAAAAGTGCAGAAGGCAGCTTGTAAAAATGATGTCCGTATTAATTTTCTCTTGTAGCAGGGAGACCTTTCAAATTTCTTAGTTAATTTATTATGAACTGGACTCTAAATTTTTACTTCATCTATTTTCTTCCCTTCATTAATCTAAAGTTTGGTCCAGGACCTTTCTCCCTCCACTTTTGCTTTGAGGAGGTTCAAGATGTCTTGACACCAGAAGGAATATTTATGGCCTCCAGCAATTTCTGAGACTTAAGCTCCTCCTAAATGACAGATACTCATCCTAAAGTGTAACACACATTAGTGCCTTAAGAAGTCTTTAAAATGATACCCCTCTTATTTTCTTTTAAGTGATTCCCACCAGAGGCATCTAGTTGGTGACTGCTATTCTACTGAACGTCAAACCGATGGTCTTTGGATCTCTTCCATTGAAAAGTGTCAATATTTATAATAAAACTGTCTAAGGCAGAAGTTCTGTCTCAGAACAAGCCGTTATGCTGTTCAAAAGTGTAGTAAAAGGCGTCATTTGGTGTTATGCACTAGGGTAAAGATTGATGTCCTTGAAAACCTATTCCATCCACCTTTGGGAGGAACTCAGCTATGCTGCTTATGTCCAGGATCTCCATTCTTGCCAAATATCACACAATATAATCTCTTCAAAAGTTTAAAAATATGGTAGAACAGCCATATATGCAAGGGGTTCATAGAAAGATGTGTGTTTGTGTCTAAGATTTAGTCGAAAAGCTGTAAGGGTTGAGCCAATGAGCTAACCACACATACATACAGTAGTTTTCTAGGCTCAACTAGCCTCCAATTGCCACTGACACTTGATGTCAAGCATTCAGTGGACTTGTTTTAAAGTTTGTCTCATGACAATAGGAGCGTTCTGCCATGATTTAGATGCTGTCATACTTTACTCATAGGCAGAGAAGCAAAGATCAGGATGTTTTTTGCTTTTCTAATTGAGGTTTCCTTTTAAATATCTTCTTACCTCTGACTTGGCATTTGCTGTACTTAGTCAGAACTTCTACACTGAAGTATTGTTACCACCACAACTCAATAGAGCAGAGAAATGGCGTGTTTATTGATCAGAAGAAGAAAGGTGTTTTTAAAGTAAGAGCTTGTCCCCGGTCGGATCCAAATGAGCAAAGAATCATCCAGTTCTGATCACTGGATGACTTCTCGTGCTTTTCGACTCCAATGTTTTCACTTTGACCAAGTATTTCATATATTGATGACCTTCTGGCCTTATCTCTCCATCTGGATTTTCTTTCCTAAGATTTGCATTAGGTCAATCTTTCTACATGTTCTCTATGTATTCCATCTTCCTCCTACAGCTGAACGACATTCACGGTTGGCTCACTGGCTAACATGAATTGCCTTTAGGTATGACAGTGTGTGTGTCTATATGTGTGTGTGGTTGTTTGCCAATTGTGTTTCTCTGTTTTCCCCCTGATGGACTGCTGACCTGTTCTGGGTGTACGTTGCCTTCCCACTCATTGAACCGTGGATACGGGGGCCAGCCCATGTCACAACACTGAACAAGATTAAGCGGCTATAGAAAATGGATGGATTAATGTTCATTCTATGTCATTACACCGATGGCCTCCTTCCAGGGCAGCTGTTTATGTATTATGCACTGTTGACCTCTACTGCTGAAGTATTCTTTGTGGGGAAAAAATTTACTTTTACACAAGAATACTAAACAAAAGTAAAACTTTTCCTGCGATTGTTGTATATGTCTAAGTTGCTCTTTTGGCCAAATGTGACTGAGCTCCAAAGTATCTTGAGATAATCTAAATTATTACTTTTACAAACCCATAAAATCTAAAAGCAATCTGATTCTTTTTTTTTTATTATTTATTTTACTGTTAAGCTGTAAAAAAAATCTACAGCTTAAGAGATCGGCGATTGCTTCCTTCAGGAGACTTAGAGAGTCTTGTAAAACCAATCTACTGATACGACGTGGTGCACATCTTATTGGCACAAATGCAAGTACATGAAAACCAGAGAGCAAATGGTCTTGTGCACAGCAGAAGTGCGAACTGTAAAAGATAAAAGAAGCTTTGGAGTTCAAGAGGAGATCTGTGGATACCGAGAGAGTGCTTGTGGTCCACTAAAATCATAAACACGTTGGCAGAACTCATACTGACAGATGAATTGCATCTCGTCTGAACTTGCCAGGGTATGCACCGCTGCAGTACAGTAACCGGAGTAGCTGCAAAAGGTAATCATAAGCATAAGAATGTATGTTTCTTTTTTTTTTTTGTCAGCTTAGAAATAGACAGAGTCTTACAAAAGTATACATTCCTTACCTTAATTGTACTTTATTATTATTCAAGCATGATGCTGGGGTAGGAGTAAACATATCTGACCAACCCAAACAGACTAATACCAGCTGGACTTTTTCACATCAGAATCAGAAATACTAAATACCCTTAGGGAAAATTTTAATTTACAAATCAGACACCAGATTTAAAGTAAAAAACAAAAAAGACAATGAGATCCCTAAATTCCTTGTAATTATACGTTGAGAAATCCTGCTCCTAAATTGTTGGACTATTTTGTGACGCAGTTTTTCACAACATGGCGAAACTTGCCCTGTGGTTACTTGTGAACGCCTGAGCCTTTCGGGGATTTTCCCTTTATACTCAATCACAACATTTTCCTATTTCTAATTAACCTGTTCAGCTGTATGTTAGCAATAAGTATTTTCTTAGCATTCCTCAACACTCCCAATCTCAACTTTTTTGGAACGTGTTTCAGGCATCAAATTTCAAAATGTATGAATATTTGCAAAACCACACTAAAGTTTGGACATAAAATATCTGGTCTTTGTCGTGTACTCAATTGAGCATAGGTAGTTTTTCTGTTTTATACATCATCCCTTGCACTACTTCCACCACTCCCTTGACTTCTTCCTCTTATCTAATATCTTTATTCACTTCTCATTTAATATTTGTACAATACCCCTCTTCCTGATTAAAACATCCAAAAACAGTGTATATATCAGTAATTTGCTAACAGATGGCTAGGACCATTTATTCCACTGTCGATGTGATACACACACCAAATACGCAAACCCTCATTCAAAGCAATGTCACTCCAGCTTTCTGTGCCATTACTGCCAATTGAAGCTGGACTACAAAGGGAGCTCTTTTTTCCTCTCTTCCTTATTCCTGGATTTAAATCAGACCAATTGAACACACTCTGACAACATCATATAAATGTGGAATAAACCTTGTGAAGCCTGATGGAACCCCTGTTTGTGCTTTTCTATTCAAGTGCCGCTTCTCTCTTTGCTTATTCCATCAGCTTAAATCTAACAGGAAACACCTCCCTTATTAATTTCATCTAATCAACCAAGCCTAGAGCTGGTATTCCTTTCACTTAAACACACCGGGACCAATCACTTATCACACCCCTTCTAATCAATCCAAGTAGCTGCACCTGCATCTAACACCGCTTCTGGCTCTTGAGGCTGATGCAAACATTAGCTGTGTTTAGGTTCTCACCGCTGCCTTTTTTCCCTCCAACCTGTAGCTTGAATTTTCTCCTGTTGATTAGTTTCTTTATGCACTATCTTTTTTTTTTTGTCTTTTTCCAAGACATTTAGCTAATGTGCAGGGACCCAGCGCTCAGGCTCTTTGCACGCCTGCTGTTATTTCCCAGTTAAAACATCTTTGATCACTCCACGTGAAAAGGTATGATGGGTTAAGAAAGCTACTCGCAATACCACCGTGCTGCCACAGACAGAAGTTACTCATATAAGACACTCATATAATTCTCATATATTGCTATGTTGCTGCATTCTACTGCAATATAGCAGTAGAATGCTATAAACCAGCTTTTGTCAACAATTAAGATGCATACCTGAGTTGTCAATATATGAAGTACCCAAGTTTAATAAGGAGGCTGTTGGGTATTCTAATTTATAAGAAGAATAAAAAGCAACTACAATATAGAGAGAAGTTGTACGAGTATTTAATTGATAGTGCTGCAAATGTGATAGATGAATTCAGTTGCTCTTTTAATGGTACATTTCTTTTATTGGAGCGCTTCAGTTGTCCAATCATGAATTAAATGTGATTAAGCACAATGTTTTGGCAGCCCCACAAAAAGACCTGATTACTGCCAGACTTTAGGAATTAAAACACACACATGTCATGATTAGATCTAAGGAAATAAAATAACAGAGAACAAAACATTGACATCTAGCAATCTAAAAAGAGTTACACAGCCATTTGTGAGGCTTTGGGACTCCAGTGAACCACAGTGAGTGTCATTATCCACAAATGGAGAAAAATTGGAAAAGTGGTGAACATTCCCAGGAGCAGCCAGCCAACCAAAAGTACTTCCAGAACACATTAGAAGTTTCAAAGGAACCTGGAACGTTCAATAAACTACAGGCCTCACTTGCCTCGTTTAGGGTTCATGATTCACCAATGTCAAAATCATAACTAATTCTAAGGCTAAAATGACAGGTGAATTAATGCTTCCAAATCAGACTGGAACGAACCAGCTATGAAGGAAATGGTGGGGAGACTAAAACTGAACAAATATTTTTAACATTTACTTGAGTGAGTCAAAATGTACTTGACTGCTCATTTCCGTTCAAAAATGGCGGAAATAATTCCTCCACAACTGCTGGCTAAGTAGCCTAACTTGCTAACTTCACATTCAAACCAATTATGAAAGTGCATCTCAAAAGTTTAAAGAATAAAAATAGCAAAGGCAGTGTGAAAACAAAATCTAAAGTAGTCATCTTGGCTAAAGGCTAAAACGGTAAAAAAGAATTTATTTTCAGTTTGTGGTTCTTGAAGTCCCTGAATATTTCCCTTTAGTCTTTCCTTGTCTTTATTTATCGTAGAAAAGTCCATGAAAAATTTTACTTTTTTGAGTCCACGAATCTTATCCAAATTTTTGTAAACAAATAAATCAGGCTTAGTTAGCTTTTGTTCCTCAACTCAATTGTAAACCTAATTTCAGCATCCATGGAAATCTTTGTCAACATATTTTCACCTTTAACTTTTAATATCGCCAGAAACCACTTGTTAGTAATTTAATTAACTTTTGCTGAATGGAAACACTTTAATTTTCCATGTGCACTGCCCACTGCTAACTTCACGAAAAACAAACCATCAGACCTATTTATTGTACAGTACTTTAAATACTCAGATATTTGTATTTAGCATAAAGCTTTAGGTTTCTGTTTTAATTGTTAGAATTTTTTTGTGATACTTATGGGTCTTGCGATACAGGAGATTGAGTTGAGATTAGCAATTTATCATCCAGAATACGATGAGATGTGGAGACTTTAGAGGAAGCTGTGAAGGGGAGAAAAAGACAAAGAAACACTTGTCAGTTCCTATCTTTCACTTTACTTTGCAAGCATGTACCTTTAAAATTCAACAATGTTTGTCCCCCAAATAGCATCTTCCATAGGCTGTCAGCCTTAAGACTGTCCCTGAGCATGTAGATGCTATCAGACACAAGAGAGGCTTGCACATAGAAAAACACACAGACACATACGAGCTCTAAAATCCGGTGCACAACCATTTCTCAGATATGAACATTTTGTGCACCCGTCAGCATAGGTATGCCAATGGGTGCGTTCACATCAAAAACCCACGCAGACGCACTCACAGGGCCAAGTGAGGTGGAAAAAGAATCCTATCAGCTGTCCACCTACGGAGTGAAAAAGCTGGAACCTTTCCTCAGGATAAACATACACACGTTCTTGTTTTTTTAACTGTGGTAACTGCAGAGGTTCGCATCTGACAATAAAACTGAGAGGCCGATGACAGTGCTCTGCACTAATATATTAACCAAGACATGAGGCGTTTTGAATAAGCGGCTATGCAGCATGACTTGATTTAAAAAGTGCATGACTTGAGTTTAAAGCAAGTTTTTGTGTCTGCTCTGCAGGATGGCAGGGTGTTTATCTCTACTGTGCAGGTCAAAGGTATGATTCTTTTGAATGTTGGTCTGGAAGAAGGGGGAGATTATAGAGTTGCCCCAAAAATGGCCAAACCTCACTTCGGTTTTGGTGTAATGGCAAAATTAAAATTTTCCAATAAACAAATTCTACAAGAAGTTAAGTTGTTGGTGTCAAGCTGACTTTAGGACATGTCACTGCTTACACAGACTGAAATCAAATAAGACAATGAGAGGCATTCTATAGAAGTCCCAAAATTAAGACATTTTTGTCATGTGTAGATGACCACTGACCTTTAATGACTTATGTTTGATACCCCTGGTTTTAGTGTCACCAAAATGCAACCAATCAAAGTCCATAATGTGGTTTAGGTGTGTTTGAAATAGAGCAACAGTAACATTTCATTGTGTGTTAGAAATATGGTTAACCAAGTTGTCCAAAAAGTTCAGAGAAGAGATCACTGCCTTGGACAAACGAGGAAAAGGATAGAGAAAGATATCAGAAACCCTGGAAGTTCCTAGAGACGCAACAGGAAATAGAGTTGGCAAGATCAGAGTTAAAGGAACAGCAGCTACCTCACCGTTTGGATGACTGAGGAGAGGAAGGTGTCAGTAGTTGCTACCAATTTCCTGAAAAGGCAAGTTGTTAAAACCTTTGACTGATGACAAAATGCTTGCAGTAAGACTTGGTGGCAGTTTGAAAACATGCTAGCACAAACTCTGAGAAATACTGATTGTATCCAATGTTTCTACTTGTCAAATATCAGTAAATTCTTGGCATTTACTATTTAAACAATATATTTAATGTTGCGGGATTGCTCATTTAAATGCATCCTAACAACTCTGGACAACCCTTCAATACGAATTCTGATTTGTACTTTCCAACCACAACAAAGATGTGCAATAATTCATAACTTTATAGTGTATTGGGCATGGCCTAGCATAAGATTCTCAGTGTAGACTGTTTCTTATGCTGTAGACTAAAGATGCCGTGCTTGTGTATTACTATATTCACAGGACTTTGAAACAAAAACCTACAACATGATCTACCAGGGCATGTTGCATTTTGACACACCTTAATACTTCATTTTTGCAAACAGACTGCACTGGCTATCCAGAGGCAGACAGCAACACCCATCTCTTCCCACATTAATGCGTGTCCATTATGCAGCTCTCTGCAGAAACAAAGATCTTTGATGCACTGCACATTCTCCTGTAGCGAGCCCTGGAGATATGACAGGCCTGTGAATTTGGGCTGGACACTGCACAACATGCCAATCATTCCAAACCTCCCAAAATCCTTCCCATAGCCTCTGAGAGATTATCTCTCTTGCTGTAAAGAAAAAAAAAAGTCTTAATAATGGTCATTAATCATTCTGGTAATTAGGGGAATAAAAATAAAACCCTCCCACATAGCTCCATCACTCACATTTTTTCCCCCCTTCCCATTACTCACTCCACTGCAATATTTTGTCATTGCTTTGAATGTGACATATCATTGCTTTAGCTTCACGTCCTTGCTTTAGCTGCTCATCCAGATGCTCAGTAACATTTGGACTCTGAGATGTCGGTAAATTGTGTCTGGGAGAAAAAGCAGCCACTGGCAGCAGACTTCAGGGAGGAATGGCGTCTCTCTTCCACAGACTCCAGTGCCAGCGGCACCGCTCACAAGCTAAAACCTTCTCTAATTAGCTCCCTGCCAGATGAAGAGACTTTACGTTTTACGTCTTGTGTGTGTGTGTGTGTGTGTGTGTGTGTGCGCGCGTTCTGCGCTGCGTCGCTGGCTGTTGGGCGTTTCTTATACGAACTGGACCGTGTCTCTGGAGCCTGCCTGGCCAGCCGTGAGCCTCAGCACCGAAGCCCATTTCGGGGTATTACAGGCTGAGCTAGAAAAGGTGCTGTGAATGCCTGAGTACATTATCGAGCAAAGTCCCTTGTGCTGCTTTGCGCCTCTTCACATTACATCCAATACATACACAGGGTCTGTGGCACTGGTGCACCTTTCATCAAAGCAGATTTTCCTCCCGTCACTTGGGAGCGGGGCCAGTTTGTGCCGCACTCACCGGTGAGGCTGTTTAGCAGTCCATTTACATTTATCAAACAATTTAGGTTAGGACTCTGCAAGGTTAGGATTTATTGGGCACCAATACAAAATCACGAGAAAGTGCTTACACCTGCAAGCTCCCCTCTCTCCCCCATGCACCTTTCCAATCATTGCAACATAAACAAGAAATCCTCAACGAGCTGCCAATTCTTCCCGTGTGCTTGTTTTTTTTTTTCTTCTTCTTCTTCCCCCTAGAGTTTACTGTGTATTGCTGCTCCGAGATTGTTAGATACAGCAGACACATATCCCAGGATCTCTTTTTAGATTTAGCCTGCTAGTGGCTGGTCTCGCATGGCTGCATGAGCCTGTTGTCTGACGCTGTGCTGAGCGTCAGACAATCCATAAAGCTGCCCTAAAGATTTAAGCCCGACAATTTGTGTGTCTTCTTTGTGAGCTTTTTTTTTTTTCTTCCAGCGAGCATTAATTCCTGCCCTTCATGCTTCTGTTTTACACTTCACACACAAAGTGGAGGTAGCGGTGTGTGGGGGGGAGAGATTCACCCAATACAAGTAGATGTGAAGGTCCAGTTGGAATGAAATGCTAACGTTTAAGTAAGCTACGATTCAATAGGCCATGAGAAAGCTTAGAAAGAAAGAAAAAGATGCCAAGGTGAGGATATTATGACGCTGGGAGCAAATAACAGGAATGATCCAATGAAAACAGGAGGTAAATGAGAGAACCAAGATTGGATGAAAATGGTGTGAAAAGAAGCAAACGGGTGAAAAAATAATTGGCAATCATTAGTCAAGGGTGTGGCGGCTGCAGATTTCCAAACATTTCTTAGGTGCAACTCAGTTAAAGATGGGAATAAAACAAACACACATTAAAACTGCATATCTGTTTGTGTTTTTTTTTTTTTTTGTGTACAAGCTAGCATTAACCAGCTTGACTCTAGCTAATACAGGAAGTTAGAAAATAAGCCATTTAAACCTGTCCTTGATTTTTGCTTTGCAACAGCCATTTTGGGAGCTCATGCTGTGGTGTTGATGCAGACAGTTGTCAATGTAACTACTAAATACATTGAAAACTGTAGTTGATAACTTCAACTTATCTAATACTAATCAACAATAGACATCAACAGATATGAAAAGATTATATTGTGATACTGTTGTTGCGCAACACCCCCTTCCCTTCTCTCTCTACTCTCTCACTCTCTACTTCCTCTTCTGAGAGGGGGAGATGTGCTACCAGCTCTCCATCTAATGGGTGAATTGAGTTTCCTAAATCTGCTGTGATTGACCCTGTCCAGAACTGCAGTAAACTCTGTTTAAGCTGGTGTCGAAAAACACTCGCCTGGTTTCTGATGACCTCCTTCCAGATGGCCCACCCGACTTCTCCTTGTGAATTAGCCAGGCTGAGCAGTCTGCAGCTAACTAGTTTCACAGAACTCACCTGTTAATGGTCGCTTCTTCTCTTTTTATTACAACGTGCACTTGTTACTGAAACAGGTTAGTTTTAGTAACTCGGGCGAGTTCCAAGGATGTTGTTTTACATATAGTTTTGGGGCTAAAGGCAACCTGTCAAACATTTTCCACCTTTTCCTCTCCAGAATCAAACAGAATCAAGCTATTTTATGACCATCAAAGAACTTTGAGGTGACTCATTAATTGAATGTCCACAACATCTTTTAGATTTTCTTCATGCTAAATATTTTATTAGTAAGGCATTTTTGCAAGGGTCAGTACAGCTTAATTCAGTAGCAGAAATAATCAAATAAGTAAAATCAATCATCTGGCCTATCTTTCCCTAATGCTGACACTGAGAACTAAAAATGGAACCTTTGAGAGAGACGGACGGAGTATGGCATTTTTGAACCCCAGAACTGGCCTGATGATGAAGAAGGTGTTGCAAGGTCACAGTGCTGATCGATGAGGGCAGGCGTCCCTGCAGGTCTGATGAGCTTTTGCCTCTGCTTGGATGGTGAGATCACACAGGACTTGGGGCTGGCAGGAAGAGTACTGATATAGAGCAGCAGGCCTCAGGTCTTACGGTGACTTCCTCGTGTGTAGCGTTCTTGTCTTGCGGCTCTGAAGCCCCCTTAACCTTGTCTCACAATCTTTCTGGTCTGTTGAGATGTAGACGAGCTGACCTCTCGGAAGGAAAGCACCAGTTCTTGTTCTTTGTCTTTGCCCTTGTCTTTGTCTTTATCTTCATCTTTGTCTTGGTCTTGGTCTTTGTCTTTGGGGTCTGAACCCAGCTGATGAGAGAAGTGCAATTTGAAGCCACATGCTGCGGGGCTGACGGGTTGGTCTCCATGTGCAGGACAGTCTTCGGCTCTGTGGGCCTCTTCTTCAGCTGCATAGTTCTTTGTCCATCTCGATCTTGGTTCGAAGCTGCCTGGAGGATCCAACCTAAGGTTCCTCTTTTGCACTCACCTCTTATAGGGTTTATCCACCCCTTTTGGGGTGTTTGGATTGGCTAGCACTGTTGTTGTGCTTGTTTCATTGGCTGACTGCTTGGACAGATGATCTCATATCCATCACTGTCTTAGAGAAATTATGTCCTGATGTCTGTTCTGCTGACCCAGGGTTGCTCAATGGTCCTCCCACGTCCGTTGCCTGCACAACCTTCTTTTTGAAAAGTTTAAGTTGTTCAACAATCTGTTTCCAAATAAGGCCTTGGTCATCTCTGCTCTCCTGTTAGTTCCTCTTTTCCCCTATCCTTTCACCTACCATCTACCATCCAACACAACATCAGTGATCGTTAATTGCAGTTACACATTTTACACCAATTCCAGTTCAATGTCAAAATCACATTTATAACTTCTTTAGTTTCTCTGATTTAGCAGTCATTTATAATATTACGTTAACCATAACTTATTAGTTACTCTTATGATAATCTTAATGTGAGTTATTACAAATGTTTTCTGAAACAAAACCAAGAATAATCCATTATTCTAATTATCTGATACCAAAGTTACAGTTACTTGTAAGTATCCCCACAAGTGTAAGTGTAGGTATTCTTACAAGTAAACCAATATTAATATAAGTATCTTACTTTGGGTCTTATTCGATTACTCCAAATCTTTAGACTTCATTCTTTAAAACTTTTATGCCTCGAAATAAGGAATAGTCTCAACTATTTTTATAAATCTGCAAGCTGGAAACTTACTTCCTCCTCTTCCAGGAAGCCTGCTGCTCCTGTTTCATGACACTTTCTCTGTCTGACTATGGTTTCTTATGATTAGATAGAAAAAAGAAGTAGAATTAAAGCAAAGTTTGCAGGAGACAAAAACAATACACACAACCAGATTGATTTTATTGAAGTTTGAGTCTATTGTTGGGTCTTGACGTTACTTGTGTGATTAACTTTAAAGGTAACTTCTTGTATTGTTACTGTTAAACTAAAGTCTCCAGCATGGTGAAGTGGGATGATCTCAGGATTTCTTATCAACCGTGTTGTCCATTTTCCTTGTAAAAGTTGTCTTCCTGTAGCTTCCCAGAGGAGAAAAGACATTGAAAAGATGCTTTTTGGTGATCATCCTCATGAGTTATTTCACCACTGCAGTAAAGTGATAAGCAAACTGCCAAAAGCATAGCAGGGAAAACAGAAAAAAGCCCTTCCTCTGCAGCACAACCAAATTTTCAGCTTTGTATTTATTTATGATCTAATCTCAAAACTTCCTAACTCGTTTAGAAATCAATCATGTTTTCAAAAAGGCTTCCTTCTGTCTTTACTGAGACGGGGGTCTGATTGTAGCAAAACAATACCCCTCAGCAATGCATCTGTTAGGGAGACATAGCTCCTCCATTATAAATGGGCCTTTTTACAGGCTGTAGACTGAGCCGGGCAGATTACCACCAGCGGGAAATCTCCTCACAAAGCATTCGATTAGAGCCGTTCCTCTTCGTTCTCACCTCCCCGTTCCCAGACTTCTGTTTCCGAGGAAGTCCGCGGCGTTGCTCCCAAAGAGCTGGTACGGGCTTGACGTTCTGAGCTTCCCAGAGAGACGCATTCATTACCATGCAAATTAGTGTGGGAGTTGTTGACTTAAAGCATTCGTCATAGTTCATTTCAGAGTCTGTAAGTGCGATTAATTGGAGGCGACGCTCACAAGAAGGAGAGAATTGCCAGTTGGTAATTGTCATTGTAGGGAACCCCGTTTAAGAAGTTTCTCCCTCCAGTCTCACTGAGGAGCTGAGAGGGGCCACTAGCCACCCTGTTGCCATAACACGGCCCCCGTAATAGGATAATAAAGCCTCCTGTATAGTGAAACTCTCAACAGAAATGATTTTGACATGATTTCAGAGAGCGCCCCGTTCAATGACGGCCTCAATCTGTGAATCAGCAACCTGCTGTGACAGACTGTGTCTGGAATCCTGCTTGGTGGAGACTTGAGAGTGTTTCAATTCAAACTGTACCGTTCTCTTTCTTTTCCTTTTTATGTGTTTTCATATAAGCAGCGGTGTCATACCTCGGGAGGGGGGGGGGCGGCGGTGAAGAGGGAATCGGATGAGTCGCCATTTCTATAACTAGGGCAGCTGGTCTATCGCTGTTGTGATCATGTGTGATCCAGGCTGATAGGGGTCAGAGGCAGGTGACAGACAAACAGCCTGCAGCAAATCCAGATGGAGTCGGCGTCTGCAGCGCAACGCCCGCCGCAGCTCTGCAGTTCTTCCCCTCCAAGGGCAAAAGGCATGCAAGGTTTTGGTCAAATTGATTATCCCGACTGTAATGTTTAAAACGCAAAGCTGACCCTTTTTTTCTGTTTAGTTAATGTGTATAAATTGCATATCATCTTTAAGATCATTGTTTTAATTTTATGCAGATTTATCACTCTTTTTACTTTTTACATTGTGTATTATATATTGAAACGTAAAGAGGTTAAACTTTTTGATCCAAAACGCTAGTGAAAATTAACACACCAAAAATGGCATCCTAATATTGAAATGTGGTGGTGACGGAATTATTATGTGGGGATGTGGTTCCCCTTTTTTAAACACTGTAAGCAAGAGGGAAGCTGGCCAAAGGGCATAACGCTTAATGCTGATTTTGTCAAAAATATTCATCATTGCATAAAGAATCAATGTCAAAATTTTAAATTTACTCCATTTTTCTCTTGCTCTAGTTCACAATTAGAATACATTTCCATCTAATTAGCTTTCATATGCTTTTTTTAATATGGAAACTTGTTGCATTTGCATATTATTTGTCTTTCCAAACTGTTAATCTTTGTACACAATTAAGGTGAGAAATTTACACATACTCATGAGGAGGATATACCTTTAATAAGGTCTTTTAACTATAATTTATTCATGATGGATTGGTAATACAAAAACTACTTCCGGTTTAAACGTAGAAGCTCAAAAGTTTGGAAACTGAGGCTCAGAGGAGGAGCTTCATTCTCGAAGGCGGGGCTAGATCCACCCAGGCATTTTGCACAGTTTAATGGTTGCCATGGGAGATGAAAGAATTTCTCAGCCATTCATAAAAGAGTGAAGACAACACTCCAAATATGGTTTTAACAAAGGAGTAAAGCTATATGACGTAAAGCTCATAAAAGTTAATTTTACATAATGCTGCCCTTGTAAAGAGATGATCCTTATTGTAATATTTTTTTTTTTTTTTTTTATATATAAAGCATACTAAACAAAGGACCAAGTATGAATATGCATCTTATGGGCTCAAACAGGAATAAAAATGAGTAAAAAAGCAACGGAAAAAGTATCACACCAATATCTGATAGTCCCATCTTTCTTTCTAGAGATACATTCAGGTCATTTTTGGCCCTTTTATAACAATTGCAAATATGATGCCACTTATTCTTTTTAATTTAGTCATCTTTTAGCACTGGGCACCTCACCGAACCAGGTGGCAACACACAAGTACATCTGTTCTCTATTTGTAAAAGACAGCGGAACAATGTGTGTGTGGAACAGGTGGGTCACTCTGTTCCAGCCATATTGTTTGCTAGGGATCAGCACTCACTCCCTGCCGGGCGCACGAAGCTGCGTTATCCCAACGCCCTGTTTCTGGTACTCAAACATCTGTGCTGAGATGTTAATTTGTTGCTGCAAGGGCAAAAAAAAAAAAAAGAAAAGAAAAAAGAGGCAGTAAGAGGCGGGGGGGAATTCAGCATGGAGTGAATTCTGTTCAAGTTGAACCATGGACGGCGGAAGCATTCCCCTCACGTGTGCAGTCGTCGCTGGTGAGCATAATTGCCTGTGCTGTGGAGATTGGATTACTTCCCACATGTTGAGGGGGGAGAAGATACAAGGACTGCATCACATGTGTGCTCGCATTAAGAGTTCAGGTGACTAATATGTGTTGGGTCCAAGGCAATCGGAGATGTCGGCATGAGGTGACAGGATGGAACATGCTTTGACTGTAGTCAGACATTTCCATTAAGTAGAGTGGATGATTCCACCTTATCATCCAATCATCTTTGGGGTGGGGATAGTAACTCTGCTCAATTTCTACCTTATTTTTCCTCCCCAAACAGAACAAATATGTTCTGTTTTTTTTTGTTTGTTTGTTTTTTTTTTTTTTCCAGCAGGACTTGGTAGTTTTGTCAAATTTACTGTAAGATTTGTTTAATAAACACAACCATAAGGGGTTTAATGATTTCTCATTTGAGTAATCAGATGTTTTCTCTGAAAGGAGTGTGACATATCGTAATTAATTGGACATGAATTTTTTTTGTTTGTTTTAAATAATTTTGCCTTTAATACTTAGTCTAGTTTTTAGTTGCAATTTTGCGTTTTGGATGCTTCAAATTACCATAAAATGACTAGTGACTTTTGACTTGAATCTTTGATGTAGTTTTAATTTTAGATTCTACATTTGTTTGTTTGTTGGTTGTTCCTTTTTCAGTTGGGCCAGGAGTCTAAAATAAAGCTTAAAACTTGACATGTCTAGTAAAGGACTTGCACGTCTTGACTTTGGACTCAACGTGAAACTTGCATGTATTTTCTTGGGACATGAGTTGAGATGCAAGTGAAAAAAATGTAATTGTAGTTGTGACTTCTTGCAAAACAACTTTTTTTTATATATATATTTTATACTGAAGATATAAAGCATCATATTTAACCAAAAGCAAAGTCAATTTTTAAACTCTTTGTCATTTTCCTGACAGATTTCAGTGGCTGTCAAAAGTAAGACCCAATGTCTGTTTCTAAACTTATTAATTTCGAGGGTTATTGTAAATTAACCCATAGCGGCAAATTATATAGTTCCTGGAACGCCTAGAGGATCAATGCTATTAACCCACGTGCTCCAGCGTAATAAGAGAGCTTCTAACACACTAAATGTGAAGAAGAGTCGCACAAAGCTCAATTTGAACTATCTATGATGATGTACTAAAATAAACCCTTCAGAGTTCTTAGTTTGCCTCCTGTTAGAAGAGAACTGAACTTTATTTTCCTGTTTAATTGGTTCAGGAAGAAAAGAAACCCTTTTTTTTTTCGTCTTAAACAAAATAAAACTTGTCAGCAGGTTGTCAAAAATTGCCAATGGCAATATAAACGCTTAATATTTATATAGCAACGCTTTTGTGTTGCCTTTTTTCTTTTTTTTTTCTCTTTTACTTAAAGCTAAAAATTACAGCCCATTGCCGTTGCTGGAGGCTACAATGAGATATGTCATTGTGAGGCTTGACATTTAATCAGCTCCACAATTAACCGGCTGACTCCGTGAAACTTTAGCTCCGCTTTACAGCGCGCGATCTTCTTCTTCTCCTCCGTCTCTTCTCCGTGGTGAGCCACTGTCTCCCAGATATTCAGGGAGCTGAAAAGGCTTCTCGCTTTCTCTTAATCCATGACAGTAAGAAGGAGCCTGCTGGGTTGCCAATATGAGGACTTTGTTCGCTTAAATCACTGAGTGGCAGGCTAAGTTCAAAGCCTGCTTTCTCAATGGCCCGACAAAAAGAAAGTAGTTCTTGTCTGGGCAGATCAAAGGGAAGAAGAAAAAGAAAGGTCAGGGTTTTCAATGCTCCTTCGCTGAGAGATCACGAAGCTCCCCACCAAGTTTTCTATTACTGACACAATAAGTGCTAAGCTCATGCTAGGTAATATGCTATTACACTTGTCGGTGACAATTTGTTATTGCTCCAGATGAAAGGAAAATGGGCTGCACAGTGGCGCAGTTGGCAGAGCTGTTGCCTTGCAGCAAGAAGGTTCTGGGTTCGATTCCCGGCCCGGGGTCTTTCTGCATGGAGTTTGCATGTTCTCCCTGTGCATGTGTGGGTTCTCTCTGGGTACTCCGGCTTCCTCCCACAGTCCAAATACATGACTGTCAGGTTAATTGGTCTCTCTAAATTCTCCCTAGGTGTGTGTGTGTGTGTATGCATGGTTGTGTGTCCTGTCTGTTTCTGTGTTGCCCTGCGACAGAATGGCGACCTGTCCAAGGTGTAGACCACCTCCCGACCCCTAAGGGTAGATGGATGAAAGGAAAATCTGGAATTTACAAGCAGAATCTTAAAATTGCCTCTTCATACTTTGAAAAATGTTTCTTTATAGGTCTTTTTACAGCTACATTTTATGTTCTGTGGTTTTGATCCGTTATTAAAAATACAGAAAAAAAAAACTCAAAAATATAGAGGAAACACTATATGTAAAAATAAATCATTTTGTCATAATAATTTCATCAGACAAATTAAAAAATACTTTGGGGCAACAAGATGTTATTGCGATAAACATTAATATTGTTGTTTTAGACCATTTTCAAGCAATATAATGGTAATGGCATAATAATGCAAAAACACATTTTTAAAGAAGAACAAAACTTTAAATCCTACTGAATATTTAACACTGGAGCTGGAAGACATTTTAAATATCCAAAATAAATTAGCAAAGCAACAGAAATGACAAATAAAATGAATTATGACGTCACAATTATACTTAAAAAAAAAAGCCAGTTGAGACTAAAGCACCAGGCTCAAGACTTTTTTCATCCAATTTTTGATAGAGAGAAAAGAGAAAAACGATAAAACATGCAAATGGAAATCATTTAGCTCATCTTAAGTTATCATATGATTAATTGACTTATTGCTTATTGCAACTGGCCTAGTCAAAACAGATGACTGTTCTTTTTAACTTCTTTGTATTATTTCCAGTAATGCACCCAGCGCTGTCCCGTGCTGCGTTCAGGTTCAAACTGAGGCCAGCTGAAGGTCACATTTATGTCACCGTTCGCTCCTGAGACTGAAGCAGCTCTCGCCATCTGGTGTCACGTTAAGAAGATACTCCATCACTCGTCTTGAAATTCTAGCTGCTTACTACTGAAAGCGATGCTGATGGCATGACCTACTTTCTGATTAAGATAATATTGACCCCTTAGGGGGCACTCAGAAATTTGAAATTTAATTCCCAGTCACCCTGTGAATTGAGTTAATCTTTTTTAATTACTATTTTTAAATCATACAAGATTTAAGCATCATGAAAAAAAAGTAACACACCTCATCATGATGCAGTTGAACATTCTGAATTGCATCATATACTCACTGTTTTACAAAAACTCTTTCTATATCTCCTGGTGTAATATATGGCCTAACTCATTTTTGCCTAAAGTTTTTTTTTTTTTTTTTTTGCTTTAATAACTTGTGGTAAAAAATATCTTATGCCATTATTTTAGGGAGGGTTGACAATGTGCTTTTGCAAATCCCCAACATAGACGTGGAAAACAGCCTTTTGACAATATGAGGGCTAAAAAAAGTCAAACTTTATTCATTCCTGTCCTCTCAAAGGAAAGTGGACATTCATAATTTGCTCATTTGTCTTTCTTTGAGGAGACGTGAAACCGTCTGCATGCCTGCCGCCGAAACCTTCCTGAAAAGGCGGTTCAGACTTCAGATAAGAAACTGTGTACTCGACAACAAGGAATATAGCACAAAAAAGTGAATAATTTTGCGCGAGAATGCATTATGTTGGGTGGTAGTTCCTTTAATTGTCGTCCAAAAGTGTTCAGCTGTTTAACTTTTGAAACTAAAGGAAGTCTGTGACTTTATGGACTTTGACCAAACTTTGCCGGCAAGCTGTCAACAAAGCCCTCGTCTTAAAGGAAATAGTGCAGATTGTAAAGACGAGAGGAAGTCTGAGAGAAATGGGCTACTTCATAGATGCAGCTGTTAGGCAGAGACCATTTCTTTTTTTTTTTTTTCCTTGTCTCATTTGTTTTTTAAGCATCTGTCCTCATTTTTCCCTTTGAATTACTTAAAACTGTGGCCAACTGCCCATGCAGCTGGCTGTATGTTGTTGTGGCTTCTTCTGTTTGCTAAAATAAAAAAATAAAAAAATTAAAAAAAAATCAAGAAACTGTTTTATATAGATTCATTCAAAAATGAAGACATCCCATTAAATATTGATTTCTGTCAACATTTGTGTTTAATCTTTTTTTGCTACCACTGGAAAATAGTGATTTCACTATGAGTAAACACCAAGAATTAACATAATTTTACTAATTAAACAAAAAATGTAATTCTCAGCCAGTCTTTGGTGGATTTACTCATTATTTTTCAGACTTTGTCTTGTTGCAGGGTCTAGTTTTGCTCTCGCAAATTTTTTTAAGTCAACTTTAGTTTTTGTTTTTCTGGAAAAAAAAGTTTTCCTTCATTCATCATACTTGAGTTCTCTCTTGTATATACAGTGATGGCATTGAGTTTTTTTCTTTTAGACCTGGTCAAGTGGACAGCTGTCTTAAATGTTCTACACTTGTAGACTACTTTTCCAACAGTATAATAGATGATTGTAATATTTTGAACCTTTTTTTTTTAAGTCGTGAACCAAACTCAAAGGCTGCTAAAATCATCCCACACTGACAGTTTGTCCGTCCAAGAATTGAATTCTGTGGTGAATTATAAACTTTAGATGTTTCTGTGACTAAACACTGAATAACAGGAAACATTGATCACTTTGCCAAACAAAAACAGACCAGATTCGTACACTTTAAGTACTTCTCAGTTTTACCTTCGTAATTTATTTAGCTTTTAAAACATTAAATAAGAAATTGTGGTCTCTGTGGTGTTTGGGAACTTTACCTTTCTGTCTTTTTTGACAAATTTTCACATCTTAGCTGCAGATGTCCGGAGTTTTTCTCCTTTCTTGTTTTTTTTTTTCTCTTCTTCCACTCTGAGCCCTGGCTCACACTTTCATTGAAAAGGAGCGTGTTTATCAGATACTTCCAAAGCTGCACCGCTTGGCTTACAGATGTCTCTTTTAAAGCCTTCACCTTGATTATGAAACATTTAAATTCGGCAGATTTCTCACAAATCCATCTGAACTCCTATCTAGAGGTCTGATCTCGGAGCTAAGCACAGGCGAACACGGACAACAGTAATGACTAGTGCCCAAATGTCTGCTGATACCGAGAAGGAAAATGCTTCTTTTTTTTTTTCCCTCTTATGGGGGAAGAAACACTATGAAGAGGTTTAGTGGAACTCAGACTGTCATTTTAAAGCACTTGTGTGTCTAATTTTGGTCCTGAAAAGTGGAAAGCAACAGGAAAATAACATATGTAGGCTTCAGCTATATCTAATGCCTAAAGCAATTTAGAATTTGTGGCAAAATGAGGGGGTAAAAAATGGTTTAAAATCGTATTTTTTAGTTGTTAGGTGTGTGTGTAAACGGCCGTCTTTGGCCCTGCTTCCGCAACTGGTGACACACCGCCACGTAGGAGGCGGAACGCCAGCTCTGTCCGAATCAGCCTTGAATTCTGTCCATTCTGAGTCTGTTGCTTTTACAGTCGGCCAGAGCCGCGCTGAAGAGGACAAAGACGACAGCGTGGGATCGGGAGGCTCAGTTAGTTTGCTTTTTGTTTTTAGGTGGAGGGTTTAAAAGTTCACTGTTTAAAGTATTTCTTTTCAAGTTACAGAATAGAGCCATTACACTGGAGTTTGGAGGTTTAGATGGACTGTTGGGGACACTTGTAGTCATTAAGTGTTTTATCACCACATGAGCGCTACTCTTGTGCCCTTTATGGTAGCGTCGCTAAGCAGGGGCAACTTGGAATCTCAGTCGGAGAATTTGCTGTAAATGACACCTCAGCTCACACACATCAGTGCCAGATGACAAAAGTAACCTCTCTATGTTTCTTTGTGGATAGTTTTAAGGGTAGCATAGCGAATCTTTGGGGCAGACGTGAAGCGGCCTGAGTTGTCCGGTGCTGTCCTCGATGCTGAATCTGCTCCGTTGTGAACATTGCACGGTGCGTCTGAACCATCCGAGTCGGATCCTCGGGTTACTGCTGTGCTTCATCTGCGTCAGAACTTCAGACTCTGATCTGGGATTTGCTAATAATTTTTGTTCAATCATAAGAGTAACTTTTTTTGTTGTTATTGTTGTGCTAAACGAGACACTTCAGAGACCTTTGACTGCTTGTCTTCGGCAGGAGAGATTTGGTGCTGAATCTGCACCGTTCCCTTAATAAAGGTTCCGCTTAAACATCCTCCTGATTGAGGATCATCATGAGTGCTGTTTTTTGCTCAGACTCACCTAAAAACCAGTTAGCTGAGTTAGTTTATTTGGATGAGATGTTCTTAACCATTAGAGGGAATCTTTGTGCGGTTCTCAACCCCGTTCTGCCGCTCTCCTTGGTCCTGAACGTTTGCGCCGCTGAATCCCAGGCCAGCATCAGTGACTCTCCATGGTTCAGATTCTTTGATGCGGAGACTGAGATCTGGAGCTGTCCTTGGTACCGAGTCATATTTAGCAATAGGAACTCTTGCTCTCATCTTCTGATATGGTCTGTCGAGATTGGAACTGTCCATTGTACTGAGCTTTCTGATTGGTTGATCTAGTTCTGGCGCTCTCCTTGGTACTGAGACTGCATCTTATCGGCCGTCATGCCAGCAGAAGGTACCGTCCTCAGTTCTGTGCTTTGGAAATGCTGAATCGTGCTCTTTATCACTGGATTTTCACGTTATAAATGCACACAGACCACTGAAGCAGACACTAGTGCGTCATACCACACACTGCCAACTACTGGTCATCCACTGCAAGTGCAAGAAAATATTTGTTAAATCCAATACGGCAGACGGATGGCAAAAGCAACTCAGGAATATCCATCCCCTCCTTCTACTGTAGAGGATTCTTACAGATGAACAAAAAATATTGTGACATCAAGTAACCCCTAAAGACTAATAATACGGATGTATTTTCCAAATAACGACCTTGTATTTGGAGAAAATTACAACTGATATCCTAGAAAAAAAGAAAAATCCTTTCTCCACCTTTTTTTTATGCTTTAGGAAAACCAAAAACACTTCAGAAAAAAACCACAATCGTGACATAAAGAATCATAATTTGCGTATGAAATGGTTAATATTCAGTCTTCACCAGTAGTGGGAGCTATCTGTAGATGCTAATCTGTCCTGGGCATTGAGTTTGTCACATGGTAGACTTAATGGCGGTACTGGGAGCTGTTTGGGTCTTCTTTTTTGTTTTCTTTTACAAAACAAGATGCTTCGGCACTCCTATGGCCCTTTAGCTGCTTCTCTGATTACTAAGCTCCTCTTTGGCTCATCTGTTTAGGTCCAATCAGGGAGAATGGAATAAATTGAGGCAGATTTTTTTGTATTTGCTCTCATCTAGGCAAAGAACAATTAAACAGATGTAAAACAGAAACATCTGCCAATATGTTTAGGATTCCTCCTGTCAGAAACAAACGCATCTAGAACAAAGAAACATAATAAAAAAAAAAGACTTCTGTAAAAGGGCTCAACTGCAAAACCTCAGATATTAAGAGAGACGAGGTAAAGCAGAAAGTACACCACTAACTGGACTGAATCCAATAGAGTCTTTTGTTAGTCTTGGATTGCTCCTGTTTTTGTAGGAGGTCCAAACTCCCAAGATAAACATTAGCAAATACTAACCTAAACAAAAAATACACAAGAAAATTAAGGTAATAAAAAAATGCACTGCTTCAGTTCCTGTGCTATGTTATAATGTACAAAAGTGCCATCAAACAGAAGTGCAACCTGGTTCCATCCAACTCGTCCCATGCCTGCTTTAGGAATTCATGAGCCACTAAAGTGTCCCGATATTTCATTCTAAGTGAATATTGGACCCAAATTGTACAAAATAAGCAGAATAAGATTTTCCACAATTACACAAGGCTGGACTCTACCAGTATTAATGTGTTGACACACATAGCAGAGAGCGGTTCATTTGTACTGCTCAGTTTAGTTTTGGAGTCCTGCGTCTAGTTTTCCTCCCGTAGTTCTTCCGGCTCCGCTTCAGCGAGATTTATGGCTCCGTTCCCCCCTCCGGTAATCTATTTGGATTGTCATAGAAAACACAGGAACAAAGCAAAGGAATCATTAGTTTGGAATTTGTTTAGGACAAAGTGGGTCATAACGAAAGCATTTCTGTTGTGTGTCGATTCATTCAGCTAGACAAGGCGCCTAATCCCTACATAACGCAAAACATGTGATTGTGATCTTAAAGCTCAACAAGAAACGGACATATTGAGAAAAATGCACTAGTAGAGTGAAGACCTTTCCCCTTCCCGTCTGTAAAAGCTTTAGCCATCTGCCACTGTTTATCTGGTATGGATGAGTTTTTTTTTACTTTTTGAAAATCCAATTTGATTACTCATCTTCAAAGAGTTTTTGATAACAAAACTGTAACACAGCAGTTTATGGGAGGACTGCTCCCCCTCCCCCTCCAAACCAAAAAGGAAAGTGCATGAATTGAAGTCCTTGCAGCCAAACACAGACTTGATTTTGAAAGCCTTAATGGAGGCACATCCAACCCGTCTTCCCCAGGGGGCGCTCCCCCTGCCAGAAAGCAAAGAGCTTTTGCGTTGTGTTTGCAGCCCAGCAATAGAGCTCAAATACAGGAAGACCAAGCCGCCCTCTACCAAACCCCCCAGTGATTAACAACCTTTTCAGAAACTGAAGTGGGTTTCTATGCCCAGATTAATGACGGTGTCACTGAATCAAACAGCTCAAAAACACTGGGCGAGGGTCTGGAAACGGGTACAAGAAGCTTGGCAGAGCAAAAAATGTTACTGCAAATAATGTGGCCAATCATGGATAAAGGGTCGGCTTTCAATTTGTCATTTCCTTTTTTTTTTTTCTTTTTTTTTATTGATTTCAGAACATTTCAAACCCAAGATAACTCATGTTGGTGTCAACTAGTTCAAATGGAAGGGAAACACTAACCAAAGGGTTAAAATAAAAATTAGCTTTTGTACCAATTAATGATCTGTCCTAAAACGACACGAAAAGATCTGGCGATTTTTAGAATACTTAATTCTTGTGTGTGAGCATCCGGTTTTCAAAAAAAAAACAACAAGCAAAATTACTAATTTAGGTGTGAAAAGATTTATGATTGGTTTATGTATTTAGACCTGGCTGTAGTTTGGTTTGATTGGAATGTCACTGAGCCTGCTGTATATTTACATTTACAAACCGTAGTCCTGGGTGTAGCACTTATTGTCAGGAGCTTCTGGACGTTCTTTTCTTTTTTTCCCCCTTTTATTTTGGTATTCGTGTTCCGCTTCCTTGTTTTCCGAGTTCTTTCGGCCATTTCTCCAGTTCAACTCCACAGCTGCACCCAGTTTCTAACCAGCCACCTGCTCCTCCTTCAGTAATCAACTCTCCAGCTTCTCACTCGGCTCTTTGTTAGCTCGTTGTTTCCATCGATATGTCTCTCGATCCTTGTGGTTTAGTTTTTGTACGTTTTTGGTTTGTCTTATTTTAATGGAATAAACATTTTATTTCTTTTTTTTCAACCACCTTCCACTTTTGCAGGAGAACAATAACTTCTGAAGTTGTTTTCAAAAGCACACCAGCTTCCTGTTGTATTTTTTTTTTTTTAAATGAGACTTTAATTTTTGTTTTTTGGTCTGTAAAGCACTAAATGGTCCAAGTTGCTTGTCAAACATGTACCATGTTACTATCATTATGAGCTACTCTGGAGGACACAAGACAAGTATGTACCATAGAAGAAGAAAAGAGGGTGGATAGATCTTTATGACCTAACTCTGATCTTTGTCTAAATTTTGTTCACTAATGCTCCCTGGACCACTAACACCTTCAATCAAGTGTGTTTATTGGGGGATAAATCGAAGAACAAGTCCAAAGGGTTTGAGTATATTGTAAAGCACTGCAGTGTGAAATATTCTTTGTTGTTGTGGACATGTTTTTTTTTTTTTTTTTTTGCCTCCGTCGCCCTCAAGTTGCACCCAGACTCAGCTGGTGGGTCTGCCCCCATCGATCGTAAAAAAAAAAAAAAAAAAAAAAAAATAGATTTAGTGCGTCAGAACTGGTAACGCCGTGGCTTTCGAAACGGCAGTAAAAAAAAAAAATATATAAAAATAATAAAAAAAATATTTCTAATCGAAGCGAGTTCTCCGGTGGACATGATTGAACTTTCACTTACGTGTTCGAGCCGAACGCGAGTGAACGAAGAGCTGAAATCGGTGTTATCCAATTAGATTTTGCCTATAAAACAGACGTCGTTCGGACGCAATAACCTTTCGAAATTATGATTTGAATCGACGGGCCACTTTTCGATGGTTCTTTCGTATTGATTTTGGCTGGAAGCTGTATTGGGAAAATGCACACACGCACACACACCAGCTCAATACCTTCTAGCAGTATTTTACGCAGTTTTCATTGGATATTGTCGTAACGGCACCAGTCTGTAGCGATATCTGCGGCTTTCTCGCTGACGTAATATTGACTGATCCGAATGTTTACTTTGGACACGATCACTTAGAGTCGCACATTGCGCTCTTTTCCTCTCCCGGTCTCCGTCTCTCTGCTTTCCTCCGGCGTTCACGCAATGATCCTGATCCATTCCAAGCTGAAAGGGTCACCTTAAAGGAGTTTTCTTTTCTTTTTCTTTTTTGTTAATGTGCGGACAACCCCTCTTGGGATTCTATGCTGTTTGAGTGGAGCTGGTGGAGAGCCGTGGAAAGATACCACAGGTGAATGGAGCTTTAACGACGCTGCGGTAGAGATGATTGAACAGTTTAAGGTTTTCCATGAGCGCAATCTGTGCCTGATTTGACAGAAGCCGAGTCTTTTCGTGGCACTTTGTGATAACTGAAGCGGACCGAATTAGCTTTTCTTTTTTCTTCTTCTTCTTCTGGTTTTTTTTTTTTTTTTTTGGTTGAAGACATAAAAAAAAAAAAAAAAAAATCTCCTCTGGCTTTCCTAAAGGATGATATGACCTTTTCTTTTGCGCAGTGGCGGCTGCTTTCCTACCAGTTTCTTGGATCTTTGTCATGCCTTTTTGCAGGATTACTCACCGAGATATGAGCGCACTAAGAAATCGAGTTGGATTGTAAAACTAAATTGAGATACATTCCTTAAAACAAAATCCTTGCTCTTTTTATTATTATTATCATTATTTTTCTCCAAAGCGGGAAGTGCTGCTTTGTGGTAATCAATGGCTTCGGTGCCGAGGTCGGCAAGGCGCAAAGATGCCACTCGCTGGCCGAGGATGTCGTCAACTTTTTGGGCTGTGGTGCTCCTGACGGCGCTGTTGGTTCTCTACTGCGGTAAGTTCCCCCCCCCTTCCCCCTACCCCCCCTACTACCTCATCGCTTATGCTTATTTCTTTATTATTTACTTGACCGCTGCGCAGTGGGGGCGACTGTGTCATGTGGGGAGGATTTCACATGGAAATCACGCAAGTGATTCTGGCGACTCACTCTGAATAGTGATGATTTCTCCTAACCCCTCAGTAATTTATAAGCAGAGCGTATTGGGCTCCATGCTGTACGTCTGAAAGCAGCTGTAGCTGGAGACAATCATGCATGAATCGGTGCCTGATCGAGTCTTTGAGGGTTCCAAAACGCACAGATATGCGGGATACCAAACGCGCAGTGGCGGATCTTGTACGTATAGCACCCAGGGCGAGCCTTACACAGGTCATGGAAACTTGCCAAAGAAGGGAAAACAGACGCATTTTTCAGATTTGGAAGCTATTGGGAACATTAAAAACTTTTAAAAAAAATAAAATGAAATTCTCTGATTATCACTGGGATGAGTGGATTCTTGTTCGGCGTGCTTTATGTTGCAGAAAACGCTCCACATCACTGTGTCCCCACCAGATCCCTCGCTGCTTTAAAAAGGTGATGTCAGCATCAAGCTGTGGGGGCTGCTTTTCATGTGCTAAGATTTAAATATTATTTAATCAGTACAAAAGCAATTAGGTCCAGGTTTGACCAGTCCATGCAGATAGTTTTGATGCTAATCTCAGTCTGGGTTATGCTTTATGTTAAAATCAGTTTTTGAAAGGAAAGCTATTCAGTTCAGCTGTAAATACAGTGCCAATTTGCAACAAATGTAATCTCAAGAAACATTTATAGCCGGATCAAATCGATACAAGTCAATAATACAGAAAGAATTTAGACACATACGTTACACTGATGGATGGATGGAAATGGGTGGACGTTACACTTCTGTCCTAGTCAGACATTTGCAATCCTATAAACACAGCTGGTAAAGCACTCAACAAATCAAGATTTCAATTGACACCAAAAAACTGGAAAAATGTTCGTCCTCACAAAGAAGTTTGAACAAATTTGTCTAAGTTATATGCAGTAAAGTGTGATAGTACTAGAAATTAGTATTGAACACCTGGAGCAACATGCGAAAAGGCATGGAAAGTCAGGAAACCACCTGAAATCTGTTTTTAAACAACCTTCTTTCTGCTATGTGCAAATCAATGTTTCTTTTAATATTAATTGATGGCTCATAATGAATCCCTCTCAGTTCCAAAAGATCTGTTGACTGTTGAAAAACTCGCACAATATCTTACTGCCGCAAAATATAGTGACATCAATTGTATGTTGCATCTAAACTTCTATATCTTCCATAAAGCGCCTTGAGAGCCACAATTGTGAAATGAAAAGAACATAATTTCACTGTAAACCAGGCTTCCAATTTAAGATTTCTGACTGAGGAATAAAAAAAAATTGAGAGTTGTCCAAGAGACAATGAGTACTTGTGGAGAAGTCCAGAAAGTCAGATTGGCACAATTTTCCTACGACAACAAGAAATACCCTTAACCAAAATGGCCTCTAAACACACTCGTTGCACAAGACTCCACTACTGACTAAAAAGCATGTTGAAGCTTAAAAGGCCAGTGATAAACAAGGAGAACACAGTCTGGTAAGACGAGACCAAAGCTTTGAATATTGTTGCTTTGAATGTTATTGGAGGAAACACACCACACAAAATGCGACGTGTGCAGGTTGGAGCGCCATGCTGTTTGCTGTCAGACAGCGTATGGTGCTGGCAGGTGGAATTACAGGAAGGACGAATGGAGAAATCTACCGAGAGAGTCTTTGGTAAGAATGTGGAGAAGAAACGAGTGTGAATTTCCGAGCAGGAAATGGTCCCCAAACACACAGCCAAGGAAACTCTCAATTGGCTTCAGAGAAACGAAGTGAAACCGCTTGAAATGGCCCAGTCAATCACCTGACTTGCATCCAATTGGAAATCTTTGGAAAGAACCAAAGTTTAGAGTTGAAGATGTTAAAGACACTTCAACAGACCAAAAATCACTCCTAAACAATTTACGTAACAACTGTCAGTGTACGGGAGTTGTCTTGAAGAAGTTATTACCAGAAAAGTCTTATAAATACTTTAAAACAAAGTATTTACTAAATGCATGTCCTACAATTACCTCCTGTGTCATTCCATATAACTTCATTTGTGGATAAGATTTGCTTTGATTTCTTTGAATGTTTGGGTTCTTACCAAGACATGGTGTGTGAGTTTAATGTCAGTAGAAATATAAAAAAAAAAACTTTTTCAGCAGAACAAAATTTAGAAACCTTAAAAGTTGATCTCCACCCACCAATCAATGTTACCTGCATGTGTAGAAGAACCTTATGAAGGCAGGGGATAAAACCCGACTAACCCAGAGGTTTGCATCCTCATAAATCTGGCACTGTTGCTCATTATCACCCTTTCATGCATGAATTATGACAACCTCGCTTTGGAATTTCCCCGAGGGTTTTCAATCATCTTTACGGACGTTGTTGTGGACGTCTTCAGGGGCATCAAGAATTCACACGCTAAAACGTCAACATGTCAGATTTGAAAACTGCATCAAAATATGTAGCATTGTTGTTAAACTAATGTGGTCACAAATTTCAGCCTTTTCTAATTTCTTTCACTGTAATGCAACATTGTTTTCCTCGATTCTGATTCCTCAACTTGTCCTCTCGTCTCAGTTATTTGCCAGTGATTAACGATCGCTATAGCGACACAAAAACACGTTGTCTTTGAAACATTTTGTGGTTGAGCTTCCAGATGTCTAAGTATATTTAGTTTGGTTCGTGTTTGCTCACTTAGCATCCACACCCTACTTATTTATTTATTTGACATTTTTCAGTTTGGTCCTTCAAAAAAAAACAACACAATGACTTAAATATATTTTGACGTATATCTTGTTAGAAAAAGCTACAGAGCAGGAATATTTATATGTTTAAGTATTAATAAAACTGTCAAAATAAAAGCAATGAAACATGATGTCCACTTTAACAGATTAAAGTGGACAATGATTAATTGGTATTTCCTGAAAAAGGTAATATTTTAGTTCCCAAAATTGAAATGTTTAATTTATAGAATGATCCGGATATGTGCATGTTTTCTACATATGTAGCTGTTTGCTTGGCCAGTAGGTGGCAGTATATATAGTTACACTCTATAGTTGAACGAAAAAGCTTATGTGCAGGTTTACCACCAACATCCACATGCATGCAAAACATTTTTTTTATTGCTACCCACTGCAGTTACCAGTATTTGTGATCATTCTACCATTTTTTTTTTTATTTTGAAATTGCTTCTTCATTCGTTTTCACAAATTCATCCATTCAGAATGTTTTCTCAGAGCGTTTGTAGGTGCACTCTGTCACTTCCCAGTGTCTGGGTTTGCGAATAAGTAACACAATGTTCTGTTGAAGTTGTTGTGGCGCCCCCAGAGTGATGTCACCCTGGGTGGTGAGCCATATGAACCACATAAAAGATGCTGCTAAAATACTGAACTAATATTAGGAAGATGATATATTTCTGAATGCGTCTCGTTTAGCTGTAAAGACTGCATGTCCCAACAATGCCATTATTAGGCAAATTTATGCAGACCATCACCGTCCCGACACACGAATACTACACTTCCTTAGGCTGCTTCTCTGGTACCCTTGCACCTTCCTATCTCTCCCTCCTGCCTGCCTCCCCTATCTGTCTCAAGCTGCATGTGATTCACTTTTGAGCAGACATCCAGCTGGCACACGGCCGCTCAGTCAGCTACATGTGAGAAACGGAGGCCAGCTGAAAAAGAAGAAGAAAAAAGCCAACCAAACACAACTGTGCAATTTAAAGATGCTATCCGCTAACACACAAACACACACAGCTTTACCTCATCATTCATTCCTTCCTTTCCTAGTTACAGTGACCAGATGATTCAGTTTGCTTTGCAATCACATGAGCCTCAGGTTAATCAATGGGGTGGAGGGTTGGCGGGGGGTGGATTATGAGAAGCAAAGCCTTTAGATAAGAGGATGGAGGTGGACCCTTTTGTGGTGCCTTTAGTCATGTCAATTGATCCCGTGCTTGTGTCCAATCAATAGAGCTTGGATGTTTGTTTCAGTGCAAGAAACCTCAACCTCTCACCTAGCAACACCTTTTACTCTTTTGGGAGCTCGGTAATCGGCTTCAGATAATCTGACTTGTTTTATCGAAGACTAAACTGACATAATTCATGTTCAAACTTCTCTGCTCCGCTTTCTCCCCTCCTTGTTTTCATTTGATTGGTTCCCGTAGTGTTGCGTTTTCTTTCGTTTCCTCCACGTTCCATTTACTTCAGCTTTTATCCACGGCTCTCGGCTGATCGCTGCGCCACCTGCGGTGAATATATGTCGCTGTGACGGAGGTCGCTGCTCTCCCAGCGTCTCCCTTTCTCTCAGCAGCTCTGTTCTCCCCTAATCAGTCTCTATATTTATGGAGGCCCAGCTTATTACTTTCCTTATAAAATGCTGTAAACAGCGGCGACTGAAACGTAATGTTAAACAGGGGAGCCGTAAACTGTCATTTTTGCTGAGGAAATAACAAAAATTCACATCAAATAAGTTGTTTTTCAGTTGACTGCATTATTTTTACGTTAGAGCTCATGCTTCTTTAACAAAATATTGAAATATGGAAGATAAATTAATCTACGTTGCTAAATTAACCATTATATATTTGAAATGCAGTCAGCACTTTGATATTTGGCAATTAAAAGTAAGCACAACGAGTCTTGCAAATACTAATAAAGAAATATCTCAGTATTGTCATTTCCAAAACGGAACAATCAGCAGGAATTCAGAATTAATAAAGTCTAAAATATTCAGAAATATTCAGAAACCTTCATGCTTGATACCAAGTATCAAGCAGGGAGATGGAATTACTTTGATGTGAAATATATTTTTAGCCATAGTTATTGAATCGTTTACATCTTTTTGGAAAAGTCAGCCATGATGCCGTCTGTCTGCACTGCACTGATTGAAACAGGGCAGTGATCCAAGACAGCATCACATTTACAACAGGATGCCTGAAAACCCGACGAAAGAACACTAACCTGAAACTGATTGAAATGCTATGAGTGTTTTTGTTCCGAAATGGCTCGTTGTTCTTAAATAAATAACGAGTGTGGGCAGCATTTGCATGCTATAAATGCTAATGTCCAAAGGATCTTCAATAATTTCCTGGTAAACATAGGGCGAATATCTTAAACTAACTGTAAAGCACGACGGTGAAAGTATTATGGTGTGGGATATTTTTGATAGTTATAGAATTAATCATTTCCCAACTTCCTGTTCTTGACAAAGACAACAGTAACGTGTGATCCACTGTCTGCCTGCAGAAAACTGGGTCTTAAAACAGGAAAATGTCAAAATCAAAGTCTCCAAAAATGAAAAAATAAAAAAATGCTGTAAACATGAATGAAAACTTCCCCGAAACTCACTGAAGTGTTCTGGCTGTACATTCTTTCAGCTCCAGAAAATGTAAATGTAAATGTCCTGAAGTAAAAAAGAGCAAAAAAATAAATTCTAACGTGATAAAGACCATTAAGGTAATAAAAACAGGAATGTTCAGGTTATAGTTGCTAACAATGCTACTGAATTCTGCTGAATCATAGCTTACTTTCAAGTTGCAGTTTGTTTATTTTAATTTATCACTTTATCATTTCAGCTTGGAAATTTGGTAAACAACAAATTGACAGCATGGTGTTTTATTACATATGTTTGCTTAAATTCAACAAAGAAATACTTTTCTACGATTTTAGAACTACAACATAAATTGTGATTCATTAACTGTGGCTAATTTTTGTCTTTGTGTTTTTTTTGGGGGGGGTGGCATGGGGGTCTTTTGGGTAGCATACTGGTCTGAATGACTAGCCAGAAACTTACTATAAACATAGTAGTATACCGTTTGGTGATGCTTAGCCATGGTTTGTAACTAAAGGCCGCTTCTCTTCCCCCCCAGTGTGTCGTACAACCATAAGGGGAAAGAAGAAATCTCTGTGATTACCACAATGACTCATATGATGCCTGTCATCCAGCATCAGTGTCCGACTTAACATGATCTGCCATCCTCATTCAGGCCCTTCTAAGAGCGAGAGACTAAGCAGAGTAGAGGGAAGCAGTGAGGGGATAAGAGATGCAGGAGGAAGCGCGGACACTCGACGTCCGCACTTGAGTCTGGGAGGATGCAGGTAAAAAAAAAAAAAAAAGAGGTAAGGTAGGATTGATGGGGGAGCAGTTTGAAGGAATAGAGTAGAGAGTAGAAAGAAGGAGTACAGCAGAGGGCAGAATTACAAAAAAGAGAAGATAAATCCCAACAACTCCACTTCTAGCGTTTGATTGGCACTGAATACAGTAATCACAACGAACCGCTTCTGCGCCCGCTGATTACAATAACAAAAAGCAACGTCAACAACACTGCCCTCTGTGCACTAGCTCCCTCCTCTGGCAGCTCGCAGCCATGGGCTTGTTTGCCAACGGTGCAATTATGCATTCATGAGGCCGCAGCCCGTGCATGTGACTGCTGAAGAGAAAGCGGATGAGGGAGATCACACAGATAGCTAATAAGTATGCTAATCTTATCTCAGGATGGCTGAGGACCGTAGGAAGGCTTAGGTTCAGATCCGAGCTGCAGACAGGCAGGAAGAGGAAGGGAAGAGTAACAAGTGGAGAAGGTCTGAGAGGGAAAGTGAAGAAAAATACAGAAATCATTGACAACAATTTTTTTTTTTTGTCTTTAACAATTCCTGATGTATTTCAGCCTTAGAAATCATGTTGCATTCAAGTATCAGCAACAATGTGACAGCCAAGACAAAGGAAATGCTTACTTAAAATTTGAATGTTCAAGCATTTGCCTAAAGTTAACACTTTCTGTGTAATTTCCCCTGCATAGAAAAAATTAGACACAGATGCAAACTTGCAACCTTCTCCGTTGCCGTTCACCACATTTTGCAGTGTGGCCTTTTGTGTTGCGTGACTGTTTACAAGCTGCCGGAGTTCTGCAGCTAAATCAAGTGATGGGTGACTACTAACAAAAATGGCTGCTGAGGTGCATCTACGACGTTATGATAATGTCCAACCTGTTTTGTCTTCGCATTTTATGAGACCTTTAAAGCAAATAATTGCAGATAGATTCTGACATGAGCTGCTTTGCATATGTTTTCATGTCAAACTTTTCCCTAGGCATGTTACTGAGATTTAATGCAATAGACCTAAACGATAGTGAGGTTGGAGGTAAAAAAATGTTTACAAATAAAAATGTGAAAACTCTGGTATGCATTTTTATGGCAAAAACCGAGAGGGAAAACTACTGACAGGAAAGCATCGAGTTGTTTCACTTATCCAGCATTTAAGGACCAAAAAGTAAAGCTTGAGCACTTCTGGGGCAAAGTATGCAACTATTAGACTTCACGACTTTTGTAAGATGAAACTAAACACGTGAACACTGTGTGTAGCACACAATTAAGACAGCATATTACTCCATTCTCTTGGTGAAACATAGCAGTGGCTGCATCACGTTGTGGGGAAGTCTTCTTTAGACTGGACTGGGGAAGACCATCACTTTTCAGCAGAGTTGAATATCTGAAAAGTTTAGATTAGGGGTGTCCAACCATCAGTATGTGGACTGCTACTGGTCTGTGGGTCTGCTGGCAATCAACCTGTGAGAAAAATTTTAATCTTTGAAAAAACTGGAAGCTTTGGAACAATTTGGAAGACGGACAAGAGGGAGTGGAAGGACGGGCAGTTTGGTTGTTGAGGCAGGTCTAGTTTAGATCAGTTTATTTATATAACATGGCATTTCAATGCACTTTACATAAGAAAAAACTTCAGAACTAAATCTACTTATAGCAAGTGTAGAAAACGGGATGCTTTCACTTGAGCCATTTTGGAATGAAGGACAGGGGAGAATTTCAGTGAATCGATGTGCAAAACTGGTAGATACATTCCCCAAAGGATCTGTGCAGCACCGTGCTGTACAATGCTGACTGAGGGGATTTACATCTAAAGGTTGCACTTTGTGTTTTTGTGGAAATTGTTTTTTTTTTTTTTAAATTCCATAATTTCACTTCTTCTTTATAAATATGCACTGCTTGTGTTGATTTCACATAAAATCTCAATGAAATGCATCAAATTTGTGGTATGAATATGACAAAATGTGAAAAGTCAAAGAATTGGTGCTCAACCGGCCGAAACCATTGTGAACCTTGTAAGAGCATGAATGTGTGAGAATGTCTTGACTGGGGCATAGATGTTATCTGTGAGGGAAGAGGGACAGATTTCTCTCAGGCAGCAACAGAAAGACCCGCATATAGCCTGAGGAAACGCAGTCAGCAGGTTTAGTTTTCTACCAAGAAAGCAAAAACTTCCATTGTTAAAATTCCATTAAAGGTTTTAAAAATCCTTTCCATACGTTAAAAAGGAACCACTGAGCACTATTTGCACTGAGGAAGGAACATACCGCGTTTCGTCATTACTCTGTTAACCATACAAAGCAGTAGCTTTGATAAGGGTTAGAAATAATTAGAAGCATTTTGTGCCTTAGATTATAAAATATTAAGATGCTATGGGCCCTTGTTTGTACATGGATTCTTCAAGAATTATGCAGCATAGCCAAAGGCAATTCCTTTTTTCTGTAATCTGTGGGGAGCTCTTGTCATTGTGTTGCTCTTTTTGTGTGGATATTTTCTGATTTAGACATAAAATGCTTATTTACTGACATCTTTATGTGCTGCTTGTTAGCTTGAAACTTCATGGAAGATATTTGATATAAACTGAACAAGCTGGAAAAATCTATAGCAAAAGACGTGAGCTGTAGTCAAATGCTGTGCTTGTGGTTGTCAGTGCTAGCTGGTTGGGCGTTCAGATGATTGGACTACCAGGGCTGGTCAATGTAGAAGAGAATCCATCAACTAAAACCTTGTACAGGACCAGTTCTTACATTTTTGTATTTCTTTTGGTTAAAGTATAAAATAAGGTAATTTTTTTGTTGTTTCTTTTTAGTAGAACCCAATATTATTCTCATTTTTTATTCCTTAAAAAAAGGACAAAACATTCAGTAGTTTTCCATTTCTTTCCTCATGACTGTGTGCTCATGCTGATATGACAAAGAGGAACTCTACACTATTTGTAGCCACCAGTCATGAGGCTGGAATACTCAGGCAAAGTTAGGTTGACTCCAATAGCACTCTAGCAACCATTTGTGCTAATGGCTAATGTTTGTGCGGCTGTAGCCTCGCTTCGGGTAACGAGTATGGTATCAGTGGAATAAGAGTGAAAGTTTGTACTGAGGAAGAACTGAGATTTCTTTCCTCTTTCTGAGCATAGACAATGTCTATTTTATTGTTTTGTTTTGTTTTAAATGTTTTATACTGTGATATTTCAACATGAAATGATAAAAAAAAATTATATCGTCCATTTTGTACACTCCTAGCTGATGGTAGAATTCATCTAAATTCCCGCAAAATATGTTTTGTCGTACGTTGGGAGTGAGAAACCTTTTTAAAGATTATCAGTAAGGATAAAGCCAGTGGCTTTTTTTTTCAAATGGCTTTTTGTAATTCCTAGTTCCATTTTTAGATCTCAAAACCTACTTCATGCTGTCCGACAGGTTCTGTTTAAACAAGAGGTTCGTAATGTTTACTTTACTGTTTACGAAGAGGAGCGATTATACTTGTCCACAGGGCCGTTTTGGTTTGGACAATGTTGGATTTCTAACAGTTGAAAATCTACATTTTGGTTTTACTCGGGTTATCTTTGACATTACCATTTGTCTGATGTGAAATATTGTGTAACACAAATAGCATGTAAGCAAAATTCCGAGGATTATCAAAGCTCCTATTATTCCCTGTTGCTGTTTCTCTCGGTCCTTCTGCACCTTCACAACCAGACATTTCTCTCCAAAGAAAAGGAGAAACCCAGCACACCCATAATAACATCCTAATATGCTGTGACATTTACTTAATGTGAAAACAAATTGCAGAGTGTTTGGAGTTTGCATTTAGGCAAAGTATCACTGTACCAGCTTCCATGGCTAATTGCACCTTAAATGCTCCATGTCTACTGTGAATTAATTATGTGTCAATGTGACTTTAATTACCATTAAAAGTGTGTGTATAATATTTACATATCATAAGTAGTTTGTGACTGCGAGGCCCAATAGGTCACAGTCAAAGTAAGCGGGTTTATGCAAATGTCCTCTGTCTGGTTGTCCAGTTGCATGAGAGCAAAGAAAATGGATTTTTTTTTTAAAAAAAAAAAAAGGAAAAATAAAGAAAACACAAACTGATTTGTAAAAGTCAGAGGCTTTGCAGCAAAGTTTTTGTTTGTGCTAAGATATGGAAACAAATAAATTAAATAAAAACCGGTTGAGATGGCTTAATTGGCTCTGGATCTGGACAGTGACTCGTAGCGGGCTCTTGCCTCGAGAGGATTCGAGGATGTGCATTTTGTGCTTGTTTTTGCCTAAGGCCACTAAACCCATTCAGAGGGAAACGTTAAAGCTACTCCTCCTTTATTACTGGGAGAAAAGCAATTGCTTGGAAGAAAATGCCAGAATGGTGCTTTGAATTCCTGGAGGGGCCCATCACCGAGACACAGCCCATGGAGCTGAGACAGCTAGCATCTGGAGCACAGACATGGCGGCAAACCGGAGAGAGAGCAAGAGAGTGGGGAGAAAGGAGGGAAAGGAGCAGAGAGGGAATGAGAATGTGGGAATAGAAGAAGGAAAAAGGATTAGAAAGAGAGAGTTGTTGAAGGAAAACCGAGAAAATGGAGAGTGCGAGACAGACGGAGTTGGAGGTTACTGAGAAACCCTGGCAGTAAGAGGGACTACACAGACGATGAGACAAAAGACAGACAGTTGAGAACACTCAGACACTCAACCAATTGACAGCCGATTGGGGAATGAAGTTGGCTAACACAATGAACCAGTCGGCAGACAGACGTGCCGCAGAGTAGCCAAGAGGCTCTCAGAAGTAGAGGCAAATATTACATTAGAAGAGACAGAAGCCATTTGTCACAGCGTGAGGCCTGAGAGGTAGTTACGCTGCAGAACGTAGGCACCCATGGCCAGACTGATGCATGTCACCAGCAGGAGGAAATTGTGCTGAAGTCAACTCCATTCAATCAATTGTCCGGTGTCCTTCGGTGACTCCCACACTTAACAAGATCACACCGGAGCAAACTTTTGCTGCCCTGAACTCCTGAGAACTTGTTATGCGGCCTTGAGGGCCTCCTTTCAATTCTGTCCGCCCTTCTTTTCGTCCTCCCTCGTCTCCGCGTCTCGCCGTCTTCTCGGCCACATCAAGACTCGGTGACAAGCGCGCTGACAACTGCGATTCGGTCGTAATCTCGCTGCAAGGTAAATCTGCTGGAAGATTTATGGCTCCAAAGACAGCACTCTAGATGCGGCCACATGTCAGAGACATCAGAGATTTGGTGTGAATTTTAGCTAGTCGCCTGGTCGGTCAGTTAGCATTTTTGGCTTTTGATTCCTGATGTGGATTTCTTTATTCGTCATGGGTTTCATTAATAACACAGCTGGGGTAGGTTCATAAGAAAACATTTATATTACCATCCCTTTTTCCACCGTTGTCCTTCTCTCCTAACTGAAGCTGGTGACATGTTCCATGATTGATATGGAAATTACAAAGCGTTTGGCCTCATTTATCATACGCCAATGCTTGTTGCTGTTTCAGCAACCATTTTGCAATGTGGCAACAATGAAGTAACTGCAGATGCTATGGTAGTGAGTGGAAAGGAACATGCAGTTCTCATTTTAATGACACAAACAAGCATTGGGCTACAAATGATATATGTTTGGGTATATATGCACTCCAGTTTCTTTTGACTCCCCAAAGACTTAGAAAGTTAGCTGGCAATACTAAATTGGTCCATGATGTCTCTCTGTATGTGTGTGTGTATATGGTGGTTGTTAGTGATGCCACATACAAGTTTGGAAGTGTAGAGAAAATGTTATATGTTTTCAAAGGTTTTTCAAAGAAAAGTCTGAAAAGTTTAAGATAACATTGTATCCATTGATCTCAGACAGACAGGTAAGGTCGGGAAGAAAGTTGTAAAGAAATTTAAAGTCATTTTAGGTTGTAAAACAACATGCCAAACTTTCCAAGTCTGGCCTGTATGGCAGAGTGGCAAGAAGAAAGTCATAGTAGAAAGGATGGCATGAGAAGTCTAGTTTGGAAATTTTAAAAAGTCAAGAAGAAGACACAGCAAACATTTGAAGCAGGTGCTCTGATTGGATGGCGTGGGAATGGTTTCCTTCAGCAGGGACAAGAAAGTCCCTTCCCAAGTTAACACTCAAAGTGTTAACTTGGGAAGGGTGCATACAAAAATGTGCACTTTGAGATTTTTATTTTCAATCAAGTTAAGTATTTTCTTTTTCTACAAATCCTTATTTCTTCACTTCACTGCTTTGTGTTCATGTAAAATCCCAATGAAATGCATTGAAGCTTGTGGTTGTTGTGTTAAAAAATGTGTTAAAGGAACAAATATTCTCAGAAAAAAAAGGCTCCGCCCAGAATGTCAGTGACATATATTGATGAATGTCAAACTTAGACTAAAATTTTCCCTTCAAAAAGGATTAAAAAAAAAAAAAAATCTAATTTTACCTTACATTCTTTGGTCATTTGTATTCAAAACAATCTGATGCTTGATTGGTTAAAACTGCTGTAGTTTGTTATATATGCCATCTTTGCTTTAGGAGTGAACAAAGTTACTCTCCCAACTCTGTTTTCTTTGGGGTTGTTGAAGAAGTAAGTTGAGATTTAAAAGCCTCAAAGTGGATAAGCCCGATCAAGCGGTAGTAGCGGAACAGGCTAACGGTACGACAGAAAACTCAGGAGGACGCTTCTGCCTGAAAAGAGATGAGCCAGTCAGATGAAGTAAGTAGCTGAGCTTTTACTCTTGCTGTTTCAGCTCCTTGGGAGAGTGCTGAAGCTTCCTTGGAGCTTTAACACAGTTGCAAGATCTTATTTTGATAGATGTACTTTTCTTAAATTAAACCATGCTGAATGTATCAGCTTATTGCCTGAAACTATTCAGTTAATAAAAAAATTTGAGGTATGATTCTTTTTTCTTCACAAGATAGAAATACAGAACAAAGTTTTGTCATCGAGGTTTAAACTGACTTTGATAAAAGCCATCAGGTTTTTGTTCTCAAGTCCTTTGAGGACTTGGAAAAAAAACCAAAGTCCTCAAACGTTGAAAGTGACAAAAACAGAGCAGTACAATCCTCTCCATAAAAGCCCAGGCTTTTGTGCTTTACTTCTTCACAGGATTCACTAAATAAATTACATTAAATAGTCTTGTATTTAATGCACCCATCTGTACATCAGGTTGGTGTCTTTCAATCTACAAACATAGCAGATACAAATCTGATCTGAGAAATCAAGACAAATTAGTTTTTAAAAGCTTCTTTACATGAAGTCCTGAGGAGATCCTCAAACTTTACTCATTTTTAAATATTTATTTATTTTTAAAAGATATGAGAAATAAATGAAAAAAACAATAATGTCTTACTGGAGAGGATGTGGATTGACATTTCCAAATCCACGAGGAACACCAGTTGAATTAAATCTTGAATTAATTCTGATATGGAAACATGTCGCTTGTCATTTAAAATGTGTCAGATTTACCAGTTTGGCTGAAGTGAATCCCAGTTCTTTGCGTTGTTGCTTTCAAGCAGATGCCGTGTCGTGGTAGTAAATCTGAAATTTACGGAGAATGGAAACTTGGGTCAAAGATGTTCCGTTGAAATACCTCGACAGGGTTCCATCAAACCATTCCTCGTCTTGTCACAGTAGAAAAATGAAAATTTCACACACTTGATCCCAACACAGGTGCTCTATACCAAACACACTCGTATTTCGAAAGCCTTACAGGACTTTAAGTTCTAGAAAATGTCTTTCACTTCTCATCCTTAGACAAACAAATTTCAAAACACCAGCAAACACAGCAAGATTAGAAACAGTGTAACAGCCACTACAAGGGATTTATAAACTTCTTGTGCTGCCAAATAGTTACACTTCTTTGACCAAAAGTTTCTGGTTTTCACTGCCCTTTACTATTTTCATTTTTAATGTAAAATTCAAGTATTTTCAATCTTACCATCTAACTCATTTGAATTATATGTTCTATTATCTCTCCTGCTTTTAACAGTGGCTTTGATAAGCAACATGGCTGTTGCATGCTATAGTTTATACAAAACACTACATGGTTTGTAAGTATGTTCGATTAAATGCTTGTTTGACTGGCTAGTGACCCCACATGGGATGCCTGTGATCCATCCTACCTGTGGGCCTGGTGTGTGAACTAAGTTGAAGACTTCCTGCTGCCTCCTCTGTCACGAGGGTAAAAAGAAAAAATCAGAGAGAGATGGCAAAGATGCAGGGAACGCCGAGAAGGATGGGAGGGGAGTGGGACAGAAGGGTAGCACCGCTGCGAGGGATACAGTCGGAGAAGTCTCTTGAAAGTGCTTAGTGAGCTGCAGCAGTGTAATTCCAGCTGATACTCTCAGACATGCTGAAACATGTCTCAGTTGTGCATGCATGGCGGGCTGAAGGCGATTTGTTATTTCTTTCATGCACTCCTACTATCTCGGTATTTCTTTCTGTCGAGTATTTCCTCCCTCCACCCCCTTTCTCCTTAGTGCCTCCCGCTCTCTCATTCCCCCCCACCCCCACTCTAAGCCCTTGGCAGTGATAAACCCTTCCTTTGTCATTTTGACTGCAGAACATAAGAGTTATGCCTCCCTCTTTAGGGTTGAAGAGCTCATTATGGCTCCTCAGCATGGAGCCTATAGGCCACAGATTACTCTATGTAATGTCACACATTTGTTGAAACTCTTGCCGTTTGCGTGATATTTTGTTGGACCTTTCGTGCTTTGCAATTCCTGCTCCAAAAACACCATGTCATGTGAAAACAAGAATTGTAATGAGACTACCTTTAGGAGTTGTGCAAAGTAATAAAAGCCACAGCATGGATTCCTTTGATTTTTTTTTTTTTCCTTCTTCTGTTTTTTTTTTTAGTTACCCTCTGGTTTCTCATTTGGGAACACATTAAAGTGTGTAAATGGTTTATTGCAGAGCCAATGACTTAACGCAATTTTAGGCCCGAAACACGAACATCACTCATTATTTTCTGGGAGGGGGGTGAAAAAAAAGCACAGTTTGTGTATCTGAATAAGGATCAAAGATCACTAAAACAAAACGATTACAGGAAGATTGGAAAATTTCCAGGGAAATCTTTTTCTCAGTAAATGTATTTCAAATGTGCCTACTGACATTAACTTTGCATTGGATGTCTTCAACAAGCAAATAAATACCACACATCAAAAGAAATCAAAACAAATGTTTTGCACAATGAAGTTGACATTGGGAATAAGGATTTTTACATAATACTGCACCTTTAAAATGTCATTATCAAATTTTCAAATCCCTCTTTTTCACAACTTGAACTTCTATGTTATAGTGTAGAATTGGTTCACAGGTTTTTCAAAACCATCTAGAAAACGACCCGCAGCGCAGAGCTCAGGTGAAAACTTCAAGTCCTCAAAGGCTCAGATTCAGGTTGTGAAGACAGCAGCGGCATCGTTCAGGGTTTTGAAGGAATATTGTCTCTATACTTGTAGATGATATGTGTCTCGTAACCCGCAAATGTAGCAGCAGGCTTTAACAAACTACATATTGCACCTTGTCATCTCCAGGCCGTCATGAAATCCTCTCAAATATTAGAAGCTGCTTTTATTATTTCATTTTTGCCTCAATGAAGCATTTGTCACCAGCTACCCCCCCACCCCCCACGATTACATCAAAGGCTTTTCGGTTCCAAATGTTAGCTGATGAATCAATCCTACACACGCGCGTACGTTTGATTACTCCATTTGTCACTGTCTGCGGGGACCACATCAGTGAAATGAGCGCAGAGAACACCTCGCCCGCTTTATCTCCTGCAGAGTCTATCCCGTACAAGCTACGAACAACGGTAAACATTCGGTAAGAGCAGGATTTATGATTTGTATCAATTCCCTCGGCCTTCGGAGAGCGCTGCATGCGGAGTTTTGAGATTCGCATCAAAGTCGACGGTGCCCTGATTTCAGCCACATGGAAGCGTGCATGCACAATTTATTGTGGCGCAGCTCTGGCTCAACAAAGGGCATGCATTATTCAATGACATGCAAGTTTCAATTAAAGAAAGATCACATGGTTGTCCTCTTTTTTCCCCCCTTCTTCCGTTTTCCCCCGCTACTACGCAATGGCAATGGAGGGCGGTTGACATCTGTTGTCGCGGCCGCTTTTGGGGAACGGTGGCGTTCGGATGATGGGTGTAAATTTTGTGTATTCAGCTCCCATCTCGCGTTGAGAGGACAGATGTTGGCAAGCTAATTAACAAATCTCTGTGCGTCGTCAACGATCTCCTCTGCATTCAGGGGCTGCAGAAGGGAAGGGAGATGTTTTGTTGGATCACTCGCTGGCAGTATATCAATACCCGAGCGTCAACACGTGGCTGCTCATGTGGGTGTGTGTGTGTGTACAAATCTTTATCCTCCCCTGGCGCTATAAAACACCACCACCACCTAATCCCCAAGCGCTTTGAGTGACACAGTTCGGAGTGCCAGGGAAAGTGAAATGAGACACATGAGGCAGAGATGAGCTGCACTGGATTGTTTTCTGCTTCCTGTTGAAACAACGTGTTATCGTAGTCCGCCATTTTTCTTTATTGTATTTGCTGTGAGGAAGCTACATTATGGCTTGCCCCACGTTGGGGCACGTCAGATAACGGTTAACAGATTTCGGCACTTTCACATCACGGGGAAGTGTCGTGTTATGAGCCCACTTTGGATGTTTCCACATTTTTACCCATTTTCTCCTTTTGAGATGCTCTCTGGAATCAGGATATAAGCATTTCATAACAGTCCATCAATAATTGTTGATTCGTTATTTGTTTTGTTTTATTTTAATTATCTGAAATACTGCTAAACCTTTTAAGCAGTTATGAGGCTTAAATTGCTGCTGCACAACGTACCCAGCAGGTTGTTGCTAGGTAACCAAAGAGTGAATGAGTTAATTGATGGCACAACCTTGCTTAGCTTAGCTGACCGTGTGAGAGGTTGAGTGACTTCCTACATCTCCCAGAATGCTGTGCAGTTGTGGATTTTGAAATGACTGAATATTCTATCGGGCGTATTATCTATTGATATTGTTCACGTGTGTATCGCGACATATATTTTTATTGATTTATTGTCCAACCCTAGTCACACTTAAAGCTTTTGCTACTTTTGGACAAAGCTAAGTTTGAGTACATAAAAAATATATACATATGTTTTATGACTCATATTATCCAAGTATCTTTAAAGAGTCCTTGTGGATGGTGAGACTGCAGGAAGGATCTCCGGTAGCAGTAGGGTTATGGTAGCTGTCAGACTTGCAGTGAATCTGAAGAAGCCTTTGACTGAAGACACTCTTAGACAGTCTTATGACTATCATTACAGCTCCATATGCAGACGGCAATTGCCATATTCCAAAGTAACGTGTCCTGGATGACAGCATCAGTTGTTGGCAAGCTCTACTAATCCTCCTCTTTAAGTCTCTCCGGCTGAATAGTTAGAAAGTCGGGCTGAGAGACTCTGGAGTTGGAGATTTTGCTCATTATAATCGATGGAAAAGATGTTTTGAACTTCCTCCTCCTCTCTTGGTCGTGCTCTGCATCCATGAAGCTCCTTTCTCAACTCCTCTGGGATTTGGGGTTTTAGCATAGGACTTGTTTGAACTCTTGAGATGCTAATTATCTGCTCCCAGTTGTTATAGCAAATCAATAAGAAAAAGCTTGTTCCCATGGTTACATGACATAACAACAGGGAATACTTGCCCAAAAAAAAGGAACACCTTTGCCCTTTGCCATACATATGAACAAAATGAACAAGTTTAATTTCCCTTAAGGTATTTTTGCATTTGATTTGAATTTGAAATCAAACCCGCTGTAACAGAGATATGCCAACATGTTTTTAGAGATAAAAAGAATTGAGGCAAAGTCAAACATGATGTTGGTAGAGTGGTGATCTGGGACTACTTTCCTTTTGTCAAGACTCAGACAACTTATGACTGAAGAAATTATGACTTTGACTTTCTTGGTGTATGTTCCGCCATCAGTTCATGACATTAATCTTAATCCTATAGACTGAAATTACCAAATTAAGACAATTAAAAAATTAATTAACACTTATCAGAAATACATGATGGGAATTATTTTAGATCAATGGCTTGTGTCTTGTTTGCCAAGGTTGATGGCGATGTACAACCAGATTCAGTGTGAATGTGCTATTGGTATATCAGTTGTTTGACATGACTCAAAAAGACTTCTGTAAATTCTGCATGTTAGACCATTGTACTTATAAAAGTCCAACCTGTTTTAGACATACATATACGTAGCTATGTTTTGTTTTCTCTAATAGGCAATAAAGCATAAATTTTGGACACGTCAAGTATTTTGCACTTGGCTAGGTAACTGTATCCAGGTGGCAATGCAAGGCGTCTCAGAAAAGCTTTCTGTTTTTTATTTTGCTGTAAAATTATATTCCTTAACCTTCAAAAAGTACATACAATGCATTAGAAACGTTCATCAGATTGGGAAGACGTAAAAAGAAACAAGAACATTGCTAACTTGCATTTACTTTGCACTTCTGTATCTGTTCCAGCTGACCTGTTATTTGAATGGATTCAGCGCTTAATGCGTTTGCCAGTAGCCTGCGACCGCGCTGAAGCTCGAACGTTTCCTTTCTTGGGAGTCACTTTGGATAAAAGCCTGCTCTAAATGGCTAAATGTAAAATGTTAATCGGCAAAAACTTCATAATGACATTTTCAGCTCGGCGTTGGTGAACGGGGATGGTGGCCCATTTCTCCCGCAGGAGAGAACTCATATTGGCTGACGGAGACGGGCTGCATCACAGCTGAGTGAGGCAGCCAGAGGCGCTCCCAGGTTTCTCTACTGTACACCCAAAGTTTGCAAGAGTTTTAAGTCGACTTTTACTGCACACAAAGAAAGAAAAGAACATCTTAGCATAAGAAACCGTCCTCATAAACTTATCCTGTTTTAAACCTCTTCAAATGTTTGTTGAACGCTTCATTTTCTTTTTTCCTCTTTTGATTGAGGTAATGAAGTCCGCCTGCTTCTTACTGCCAGTTTCAGGTTTTTACAAAAAAATAATTTTTTATGCTACCAGCTACTAAGGTGAAAAGAAATTTAGTTTCTTTTGACCATCATGGAAACATTCCTCTCCCACCACCATACAGCCACATTCAGTAATTTAGCATATGGCTTCCGATAAGGCTTGTTTGTCAAAATAAAAATAACAACCTTAATGCAAGTATTAGTCATATGTTTTAAGTCCATATTTCTGTAGTAAAGAATGCTTTTCATTGCCCTGATGTAATATTCTAATCTTGTCATGTTTTCACTAGTAGGAAGAGAAAAATCATAATTATCATAAAGGCTTGAAATGATCAGTGTGAGTGTAAATAATCCATATGATGTTTCATTTACAGAAACAAATAAATTTTGAAGAATATTCTAAGTTATTGAATATTACTGCTATGGACAAAAACAATAGATTCTGTGGTCTTTCAAACTGCAGTGATCTTTACTGTAATGTTTGCTTTTGACATTTTCATGACTTTTTTATTAAACAATTACTAACCACGCTGATTTTTTTTTTTTCACTTTCTGCTATTTACTCCAGCTAGCGTACGTCTAACTTCAAGCGATTCAGCTCAACTTCAGTGAATGCTGCAGTAGCTTTTGAAGCTTTAATGTGGTATCTTACTCTTCTTGTTCAGTAATGCTTTAATTATTGACATCAACCAGCAGCTGGTCGTACAAAATATTCGGAGTCTCTGCTCCCCCTCTCTATTCCTTTCTTTCTTTTATGTGTGTGTGCTGTCGATTCGACTCATCGTGTCCTCTGGGTCTTTGAGTTGACATTCACTTTTAGGCCTGAACTTTATTTGACTCAACTTTGAGTGTCAGATCAGGGGTTGAAGGGGGGCAAACATCCACTCAGACCATCACTGGGAGCTGGCCATGCTGCAGCTCCCTAGAACACACACACACACACGCGCGCACACTGATGGTTCTGTTTCTGTTCAAATAAACGTTTTGTTTTTCTCAGAGAGACATCAGCGCCTCTTGAACGTTTTCAATCAGAATGTTTTTTTTTTTGGGGATTGTATGTGAGGTGTGCTGTTTGGACCTTTCACAATGGCTCTTAAAGACTTTGGCTGAAAATGAAACTGAACCAGCTAATGTTTTTAAATATGGATTTAGTAACAAACACAGCTTTTTAACCTATTTTCAATTTTTTCTGTAATATTTGCACTGAAATTCCGCAAAGAATGACACTAAATTCAATTTTAAATACTTCATTGATCCCAAAGGGAAGTTAAATGATGTTGTAACTCATATTACGTCAAATTATTATAGCTGGTGATGATTGTTGGCAGGAAAGGGCTCCTGTAGAGGTCTGTATTGAAGCGAAATTGGAGAAGCCTCTGACTAAAGACAGTCTCGTGAATAAGATGGGTTTTAGATTTATTTTTAGGTCTGTTTTCTTTGTCTTTATTTTGAATCTGAAACATTTAAATAAATTGCTGACTCTATGAAACCAAGAGTCAAGAAATTTCCTAAAGTAGACATTTGTAAAAAGCATGACTTTTTCTTGCAGTAGTCATGTGACATTTGCAACTCTAAATGAGTTTTATTTTAGTCTGCAAGTTGTAAAGACTGCAGACCTAAAGACCTAACATGCAGTTCTGTTGCATGTATAAACTGTTTACAGGTTTATAGAACAGCTTTTTGTCATTCCTTCCATAATGCTATAATTCACTCCAACAATCCTCTGTTAAACAGTCTGAACTCTACTTTTCTTTAATTTGATGACTTCTGAATGCAGTTGGTTGTACTGGACTTCATTTAGTGTTATCACAGTAAAAGGGGCTGGATACTTTTGACAATTTTATCCATAAAATCATAGAAAACAATGAAACTTTTTATTTTCGCTCCACAATTACGCCGCAAAACACAAAATCTTTGTTGAGATTTTTTTTAAAGTATTTTTAGGGAGCTGTGATCAAGACAAAAGTAACTTGAAAGAAACTTTTCACAGAAATAAATCAGCATGTTTTAAGCCAATAATTGTTAAATGTCGATACAACAAGTACTAGATTCACTGGCAAATGTTTTCACATAAAACAAGAAAATATTTCTTGTTATAAAGAGGAAAAATATCTGCCAGTGCAAATAGTTAATCGATATTCAAGAATTAGCTTAAAACAATCTTATATATCTTGCTAAAGCTATTTTTAAGTTATTCTTGTCTTAAATACAGAGTACTAAAATACTTGAATGCGCTAGAAACAAGACAAAAATACTTGGTAAGTTGAGTTGTTTTTTTTTTGTTTTTTTTGCAGTGTACGCAAAAAAATTGTTTATCACACAAGATCCCCAGTGAAATCTCTCTGTTACGTCATATTCATAATACTCATACATTTACACACCAGTCCAACTCTACCTCTAACCCCACCTACACTCTTCATCTTTGTTCCCGCATGAGGAGTCAAACATGACAACAGATACACACACACAAACGCACACCTGCGCGCGCACACACACACAGTTCAAACCTATAAAGAGTATGCAAATGTGTAGGAGAGTGGAGAGAGAGGGTACCACATAATGAATCCTCCTCCCACTATTGCGGCGAGATAAATTGCCAAGAGGGTGGAAATGGAATTTCTCGATTTCATAACCCCGTTCTTTTGTTGCGGCGTAACGAGGTCACCTTAAATCGCTCCTTTACGCTTTGGGGCAAAGGGGGGGGGGGGAAGAAAAAGAAAAAGGGGGAACAGGAGTAAAGAAAAGGATGAATAAATTCGGGCCTCTCAAAAGCGAATCCTTACTGTGCAGATTTGGACGCGAATGTGTTGATAACTTTTGTAAAGCCGTGTTTTAACCTGTGGCCCTGCGTCCCGCTGGGCGGCGTGTGACAGTCGTTTCTGTTGGGGCTTTTCCGCCTGGTGTTCGGAGCAGATGGATTCAGTGCGTGTGACTGAAACGAACAACCAGGACCTTAAGTAAGGAGACCCCTTTGAATCGTCATGCTGACACGCAGCCCTTTCCTGCTTCATCTTTTCCATTTTTCTTTCCGCCCCATTTTGTAGCCACAAACACACTCCTCCCCCCCACACCACGCTTCTCTCTATGCTACACCTACGGCCAGGGGAAGTTTTCCTCCTCTGGGAACCACCAAGAGAGATTAACTGCGTTTCTCTCGCCACGGTGGTTCGTTTCCGTACTGCGGCTAATCTAATGCACACATTATTCAGCGAAGTCCCGCATCTATTAGCGGAGAGCCCTGCAAGATTTATCGCCTGGTTTTAACTGTATGCTAAAAAAGCACATTAAGCAGATGATATCACGACGTCTACGAAATGATTATGCTGGCTCTGAGATGGAGGGAAAATAAGAGGCTGGAGGGACCTGCTTAATTAAATGCAAGGTTCACCGGTACGTCTCTGGTTTGCTTTACGGCCGGCCGCTTCACTTCCCCCCTAAGTGCAACGCAAAAACGTTTCTGACTCTTGAAGCTTTTCGCTCTTTATTATGTTACAATTTCTCAACATATCTTATTGGGATTTTATGCGTTGGGCCTAACGTGTCGAACTCCACTCTTCGAAAGGCCAAAATATTGGAAAATTTAGAAAAATGGAATGAAAATACCTTTTTACATTATTGTATGTGTAAAAAAAAAAAAAAAAAAAAATGTGTCCATTTGTTTTCGACCCTTTTTTATTCTCATGTGCTGCAATAAAATCTATGCCATTGTATGTCTTAAAAAGCTGCTATAAAAAGTCTCTTAATTACTACATATATCAGTTCGAAACAAAAAAAAAAATAAGTTCACACAGAGCGTTATTCATCATCTGAAAAGGAAAGTCAATAAGTTGGAATATTAATGAGGAAATATTTCAAGTGAAATATGTTACATGTGGTAAATGGCCTTGAAAAGTGCGTTGGAATTGTCTGGAGTAGATCATTTTGAATTGCATGCTGGTTTTGTTGTCACTTTCTAAAATATAGTCTACACAACATACATATTCGTTGATGGTTTTTGGTTTGAGGAAACTCGTAGATGTGAGTTTATGTCATAAAAGGCTGTAATTCAGTCCCTGTTTGGATTTGTATAGTTGTCTGAATCTAAACAGATGTGCTTTTGAGTTTTATGTTTGCCTTTTCGGGTATGTTATTAGAAAACTGTTTAAAAGCACATAAGTATTATAATTTCTGAGCATTTCATTGAGTATTTACTCCTATGGATTCCTATGTCTACCTCAGATGTAAATTATCTTTAATTGCAGATAAAGATGATTTTACAAACAGTTCAGTCACATTGAATACAATACAATTTAGGTGACGCTCAAAGGAAACTGGTTGGACTGGATTTCATTAAGAAGTACCAGAGTCAGGCGAGTGAAGACCAACATGTGCCACACTTTTCAGAACTCTAATTGTAAAAATGAATTAAAATCATATTAAGTTATTAGTGCAGTTGTTTCACAGTAAAAATCCAACAACTTAAATTGAGGATGGTGGTTGTAGTATGGTCAACAGTGCGATGCGTCCTTCGTTCTGACACCTTTTCCTTTCCGTGTCATTTTGACCTAACATCTGAAGTTCTTAGATGTTGTTCTGCATCAAGTTTGTCAAAAGCACAGCTTTTTTTGTTTTTGTTTTTGTCCCTTTTTCACAAACGGCAAAGCAAACCGCTCAAATCCCATTAATACTCGGGGGGGGGAAAAAAAAGTCATCACCTCGCTTTTGTTCGTTTTACCATTTGTGCACACAGGAGCTAAAACCAACATCTTGCTGACTGTCTGAGAGTAATGAGTGTTCCCACCTGAAAGATGTGACCTTTATATAAGAGCCCCCCCCCCCCCCCCCCATACACACACACACACACACGCACACGCACGCATGCACACGTCTGTTAATTTCATACGACCTCAGTTCTGTGCTCACAATTGGACGAGAAATCCCAACACTTAATGTGCTTCGCTGCTTGTAAAGTGCAAAAGTTGTTCCCCAATGATCATTGAAATTTTAGGTCTTGTTTAGGAAAGGATTTGAGTGTGCGAGCCATAAATTTACCCTTTTATTTATTTATTTTTTTGCTTTTTTTTTTTTTTATCAGGGTTAGAGCACGAATTTGGGAATAAGTCAGGCAGAACCAAATGCTCACTCTTACTTTTTCCCCCATCTTGCTCCTCTGAGCTCCCCAAAGCATCTTTATTGAATAGCTCTGGATGGAATAAAAATGAAAGTGGGAAGGGAGCACCAGTGCTGCCAAAAATGCCAAGGTGGTTTCTGGGTAAATCAGTCACAAGTGTCATTGTGTGTCTTTAAGCCTTTTAGGGTGTATAGCATATTGTAAAAGTAGGTTTTATTAGATAGAAATTGGAGCTTTTTGTCTTGTAAAGTGCCTTTTAAAATGATATTTTGGCTTCCAATAAGATTTAGCAGGGCATTTATAAAAAAATGACTTCTACGCAAGATTGAGGAATTCTCATTTTGTTTTCATGCGAAAAAGCAAAGGATTTTTTTTTTTTTTTTGTCGCTACAAACACAAAAAGAAGTCTGAGTAGGAAGGTTGAAAATAACTCATGTGTTGAATTATTCAAGAACTTCAGACCAGTATTTGGAGGATGTTCGGTTCTGGCTGTAAATATAGATTCTGAAGAATATTTTTAGTTTCGCAGTCTTGAAACAAAGAGACTGCTTTGATACAAATAAGCCAAAACCTTCCTAAGCTTGCTTGTAAGTTTGTTGTTTGCAATTTGATCATTTATTCCAATTTTACATGGTAACATTTCGCCTAAGCAGAAGTTTGTTAGCAGTAAAGAAAAAACAAACAGCCAAATAAAAACATTTCTCACCAGCTGCATGTACTTCTGAAGCTCTGAATATTTTATGGGATTGATAAGGTTCTTGGAGTCAAACCTGATGTTTTCTAAGGTTTCACACTAGTACTGATGGGCCCTCTGGATATTATTGAAAACTGTTGTCGCTGACTATCGCTGAAATGATGTTCTCTGTCTTTGTGAGTTACTGACCAAAACAGTGTTAATCAATGTTATTCACTGTAATTCGATCTTAGTCACTCTTGAATGACTGAGGCTCTGACCTCCTGGTGTTCATGAGATTGAATCATAAACACTATTAAAATATCTTTAAAAACTTATGTAAGCCTTAAGTAAGGTATTGATTCATGTTTTTGTGTCTAAATGACTTATTCCATGTGTCATCTAAGGTGTGGTAGGCGTTTATATTTTTATTATATTTTTAATTTTAGGAGTTTTATTCCTAAAATTCTGTGCTTTACTTTTTTCTTTTTTCTTCTTCTTTTTTTTTGCAAATGTTGCTCATGAAATATTGAATTCGCAATAACAATGCAAACATACAAGCTTGGAATTGCTTATTTGAGTAAAGGGACTGCACCGCAATCTAGAGTCATCATTATTCTGGAAGGTTAATCTCCAGAAACGCCTTTTGTTTTACCTCCATCTTTCTTCCTTCCAAATCTGATCAGTTTTCTTTTCCCTTCTTTAGAAAAGCATCATGTCCAGTTTAAATTGGACATGGGAATCCAAAAAGTTTGATGTGTAAAGCTGTGTTTCTACCTACCTGATTTACCTATGGGATGCTGATTTTATCTCTCCGAAGAGTTTCGTTTTTATTTATTTCTTGACAAACAGTTGATGACTTTAGTCCTAGACTTAATCTAGGAGACGAGGTATAGTGTGGGGTGAAAGATGTAAAGCGGAACTAAGGCTAAGAAGACTAGAAATTAGAAAAAGATTCATTTTCTGCGTTTTGCCTTGAGTGTTCTCATATGCTTTGCATATTTATGGCGGCAAGGGGACAGATTGAAAATGGGAGACTGGATTTATAGTACATCCCAATTGACCCCTGTGGTGATAAAATTGTAATAATCTGGAAGAGACCACATTTTTGAAGGTATATTAAGTCAGAGAATTCACATCATCTCCCCTTTTTTCCAGTATATTTGACTCTGATAACTGTTGCCTTTGTGTTTACCATTAAAAAAAAAAAAGATTTTTTTTTTTTGGCCCAAAAACGTTCAGCTTCCCTCCTCACAGCGACTCCAGCTCCAAGCCTTTACGTGACATTACTGGGTCATACTATAAATATACACCGCAGGGGGCTTGATCGCCTCATTGCTTTCTTCTATTTAAATATTACAGTAATTCCCAACTATGCTTTCTTTGTTAAGGTGTTGAAAATTGTTCTCAATAACAGGGCTTCTTCCAGTGTCACTGCTAGTGTCAAACTGGGATGAGACAAACGGTGTGGAATATTAACACATGCACACAAATATCAATTTATAAAGTCTGCTGGATTATTCTTTAATGAGTGCTGCATTTATGTTGCTGGGGTAGTTTTTTGCCAAACATTTGGTCAAAAACTGTTACTCTGTTAGTTGGATTTGAAGAAAATCCTTGTTGTTTTTTTGCAGATCACCATCATCATTGCCATCAATCATACTGGCTTTGACTTGAGCTAACATTAGCCTTTCACCTGCCATGTCCTTTGTGATTAAGCTAACATTGAAGCTTTCATCATGGAACTGGTCATCAAATTAACATAAGAAAGGCATGTTGTCATAAAATCTCTAACCCGCAGGGTTACGTCTTTAACCCTTTCTAAATGCTAGCTAGCTGCTTTGGCAGAAGTTGGCTAACTTTAGCTAAATATTAGCATTTAGTTATGTTAGGGAAATGGTTGGAAGGAATTTGTCATTCTTCTACGAACTGCAATTTTTAACGACTGACATTGACTTTATATATCACTTCATTGTTTTAGTTCACATTAGAAAAAGAGTTTGTTTCGTTAAACTGACAGCCTGTCATCCATTAAACAGCTAGCATTAGCCAATTCTATCTATGTTCAACATTCACACTTTGCGTAGTGTCATCATAGCTGTTATGTACAGGTGTAAGAGCTGAGTTATTAGTTTTTAAATGAAAATGTGGAACTGTCTTGAGATTTTTCCAGCTTACTTTAAAAAAAAAAATCTTTATCGACAGAAGTTTTCTTTATTTGAAGAATAATTTTTTGTTTAATAGAAAGGAAAATAAGAAAAATGTTTGAATCCAAAGAAATGTCAAATAATGTGTTGCTAATCTTAACCCTGGTAGCCTTGACATCCGACATTAACCATTATAGCCAATTTTTGGGGGTTAAAACTAAACCCCTGTACGATGAGTCAAATCTAACCCTGCTATATTAAACCATTCCACCCCTTCATAAGTTCATATTAACCCAGTCGAATCAGTCTGTTGAATTACTTTTATATTTACTAATATCATGGTTAGCAAAAGAGAGAGAAGTTATTACATTGTCATCATTATAAACTCTTCATCTTCGCCAGAATCCTTTTAAAACTAAATCCCTAAGCAGAAATCTGTCAAACAAAACCTCAAGGAGGGCAAAGTGCATTGAAAAGCTTCTTTTCCTGGCACAGATCAAGTTTCTTTGTGATCAGTCGAGCTTAATGAAATAAAAGCGTTTCAAAACATTTTAAAGGCAACGCTCCTTTTCTCTGAGTCCTGAATCAGCCGCCTCGTAGACCCCCCCCCACCCCTCCGATCTCCCGTTGACTACCCCCGCCCCTCCGATCTCCCGTTGACTACACTGAGGAGTTTGAAGTGGGCCACTCATTTTCTGAGCGCAGCAGGAAGCAGCAAGAGGTCACCATGCTGAATATTGTAGCTAAAATTGTATCATTGCATCAGACACGAGACTTAGCATTTCCTATTCTTTGATTTCATACTTGTAAAGTCAGTGTTTTTTTGTTCCTTTTCTTCTTCGTCTTTCTGTTTACAACATTCGGGTCTCCATATCAAAGCCTTCTAAAATATTACCCCTCTATAATTCAGATTCATTATTCAACGAACAGGCTCTGAAGCGTGGATCGCAGCTCGGCCGAAGATTTAAACCTGCATGGGTGGTGGCGGTTTGTGCAAATGCCAGGCTCTGGTTTCAGCCTCTGGTTGTGCCAAGGCAGCCCCCGAACACACAAACAGGATTTCCCCACCTTGGCGGCCATGCTGGCACAGCAGGCCCGTGCGGCCCTTTGAAGTGAAAGGCTCCCTCCAGGTCCCCAGGGAGAGGCTTGGGATCTGATCCCTGGGTTCATGCGCACAGTTGCCAGAATTGAAATGTGCACATATTCACGTTCACGCTTTCACTATCTGTTCCTGCTCACCAACACACGCACACACACCCGCCCACACACACACGGGGAAAATAAATTTAAAATATGATCTTCCATCATGTTGGACAAATGCGCCCACCGACCATATACTTGCATCTCTGTACCCTGTGCTGATAAAGGGCAAACAGGAAGCACCAAGAGTGCACCTGGCTCTGTGTTGATAAAGGAGCAGGTCGCAGCTCTCAGCATGCATCCAGGGATGGGCCAAGAAAAGAAGGATGAGGCTGACTGACAGATGGAGCAGAGGCAGAAACTAGAATAGCAAGAGAGGAAAATCTATCTTCTCATTTGGACTAAAAGGAATTAAAACAACAAAATTGTTCAACTTATGCAAAAGCACAGTAACAAATATGATACTTTGTACCGTAAGTCAACAGATAGATTTCAGTCTTTGCCTTGGAGTCCATTTCATAAGATCTCTTTGCTCTCCCATCACTTTCCTGTGTACTTGTTACTGTAGCATTTTATACAAAATTTAAGCCAAACTGCCACATATTCTTATAGACATAATAACAAGTTTTGTTCAGACAACACATTTACCGTACATTTGCACCACTGCTACTGAAGTTATTCAAGAATTACCCAAATGTCAGAGGAATGACCCCACAAACTTAATCTCATTCTATGCTACTCAGATGCTCTGTAGGTTTTTGATGAGAATTCATTTACTTTCACAAGCTGAATGTTTGCAGTGGCTCCAGCTGACAGCAGTTTAACCTATTTTCTGTTTACTTCAGCAAGTACATACTCAATAAAACAAAAACAACAAAAAACAATAAAGTTTTGGAGTCAGAAATCAGAAGCAAATCAGTAATGAAAGACTTTCAACCCCATACTGAGTTTTAACTGAGACTTTTTTCCTCGAGCCTCCTTCACATCCAGCTGCCTCCCCTTGTTGTCTTGGTGCTAGCGACAGTACATTTTGGGAGTTTCTTATTTTCAGTTTGCTTATGACATTCCCTTTCATTCTACTCTCTATATTAGCTGAAGGGAATCTGAAGCAAATGCACCGTGGAGACTATCTGCAAGCCACATGAGAAAAACAGGCATGAAGGAATCTAAGTAAGCTGCAGCAAAAGTTTTATTTTTATAAAGCAGATGTTTTTGTCCTAATATTATATGATCAGATTGTGTTGTGATTATTTTTTCCTCAATTTGTTGATAAAATCCCGCTGGATTTTATCACTTTTCCACATGGCTACAGTACCTTTCATTAGCTTCATTGCAGCCCAACCAGCTGCCTATAAATGTGTGGGTCAACAACTAATAACCTTGAGAGTATAAAAATAAAATAAACGTGTGGTTTCATGTGGACTCTTGTTCTGCTGGCAGTAGATCCGTCTGTTCCTGTTGGCCATAAGTGGGGCCTCTGGTTTGATCCAATGCATCTGAGTTTCTCAATAGGATTTGTATCTGAGGAGTTCTGATATATCTGTGGCCTGGACCTCCTGTCATTTTCCTGGGGCAACTTATTGCATGTTTGTTTTTTTTTGTTGTTTTTTTTTATATTTTGCCTTTCAATGTACCTGTCTTAAAAAAAATAGAATAAATTGCAAGAAATGTTGAAACCCAGAAACGCATCATGGATGACCAATTTATTTAACTCAGTAGATCACAGAAACTTTTGGCTTTTATTTTGACGAACGTACACAATAAAAAAAAATGGCATTAATAAAGTAGCTACACCATAATGTGCAAATATTCTTTGAGGATAAAACCTTATCCTCTTGCATAAGGACCTTATCAGCAAAGGTATCCAGCTTGACATTCAGAATTTGTGATCCATAGGCTTAGGCGAAAGGTATTCATAGTCTTCCACTAGAGTAGAAAAAGACAATACTGGACTTGATGGATGTGCAAAAGAAGGAAATTGCTTGGCTAATGATCGAGTGAATTTCAGCGTGTTTTACAATTCTTTCCTCCGTTTTACTGGAATTTGAAAAACACTAACTATCACACAGCTGAAACAATTTCTTAGACTGGTTACAAAATTGTATTTAATGTTAATGTCATCAGCATAAAATGGTAACAGATGTCATTAGAAGACCAAATTGTATGGTGAAGAGCGATTGGGGCATATTGAATCATTTGTTAGGAATCGGAGTTGCCTTGAGGCAGGCAGGAGTCCTTTGAAAGAAGCCAAAGTTTCACACTTGTTCCTTCCCATCACCATTGAGAGAGATTCCACCTCTGTCACGTCTTGCTTGTACAGCTGTCAAACAACTTTCCTTTTAACTTTGCCCCGTTGTCATACGGCGGTGTAGATCAGAGAGTTGGCAACTGCAGACTAGAAAAGCATATGCAAACCAAGCTCAGATCCAATCTGTTGCATTAGCTTGATGTACAAAACCTACATCGGCATCCATAAGGAGTTGTCTCAATCTATGTATGGCCCTGTGTGTGATCAGCTTTGTCTTTGATGCTTCCTGCCACAGGTCTTTAAACCACCCACCAGGCCCCCTGTCCACCCTAAAACACACTTCCGTGGCAGTGTTATCTGACAGCTGCATAAGGCACACCTATGAGTTGTGAAGGGTGATGTGAAAAGAACACGGTAAAGTACAATCCCCAGTGGCGCTGCGGTGCTGTGTAATAGAGTCTCTTATGTGCAGTCACTCAGTCAGACATTCTGCCCATGAGGTAATTTATGATCCAGGGCGCAAGGTGTGAATCCGCGTGCATCCTTGCCAGCTTTTCTGTCTGTCTGAGCAAATGTCTTGAAAAGTCTTCAAAGCACTGATGAATTACCGATAAAGCAGCCTGAGGATTGCATCTTTTACAACCGGCCTCTTCCTCGTAGTCTAAGCCTGAAGTCTAAAGCTTGTAATATCAAGGATTAAAACTGGGATTACAATTTGGAAGCAACATTGAGTTATTTTCAATGTTGGGATTGTGTTAGGGATCAGGTGGCCAGAGAATCTAAGATAATTAAGACTTTTAGCTTATTAAAGTTGTATAAGAGCAGTTTTTCGGTGACATTGAGACAATCACACACCTCGTCTTTCAGCTGTGTCAAGTACATAAACCTTTGCAAATGCTCCCAGTGACAACACTCCCACCACCGCTGCCAAGAATAGCATTAAACACACTGATCCGTGCCCATACCAATCTGTTCTAATTCGAATTTCTGAAAAGGACCGCCAATGCCCAACATTATGTTACTAAGTGTTGAAACACAATGTGTCAAAATTACTGCTGCCACCATTACAATAGTAAAAACTCTAGTAAATTATTAAATATTGAACAAAGGTATTGATTTATCCTAATGAGGTTGGATGAAAGTACCTAGAACTGAAAGCAAGTACACGTTATAGGTCACTGCCTTGACTTTTTTGTGGTACTGTTGAATCTTTGATGAATTATGTTGGGGGGTTTTTCTCTTTTGGATGTGGTTACTGGCATTTTAGGCAACATATTTAGTTGTCTTTATGAAATGGATCTATATTAGTTTCTGTTGGTTGTGGCAACCCACACTTGAAATCAGTAGTGTTTGTAAATACTTCATTAATCATTGGGAAATGCTAGCCATCAGTGTTTAATATCAGCGTTTAATATCTTTAACTATTTCCCAATTGTCATGTTTCCACATATTTAAATTTGATGAAAGAATTGCTAACGAAAATAAAAGTTGCATGTCTTTTTTTCATGTACGTAACTCTCGTGCACTAAAAAACTAGACTAAACGTAACGTGCTAAAATAACTCTTAAATACAAAGCTTTTGTATTTAAAGATTTTAAAAATAAACAATTTATTGGATACTTTTTGTGAAAAAAAATATGTAAAATTAATGTTTTTACACTACTATATTGGTAACTTAAATATTATAAAAACTTTGCACCTTAAAGAAAAAAATATATAAAACACTTCTGCAGGTTTAGACCTTTCAAAACTACAGCCTGTGTTACAATGCATACACCAGACTCTGTGGACAATATAAAATCCCCAAACATTTAAGAGATGTGCTCCACGCATTCAGAACCACAATCTCACAAAGTTAATTATGTCATTTTTAGAAGAATAACTTGAGGCATACTACAACAGTCGCCATATTCACCCTTCTTATCAATTTTTGTTTGTTTTTGTTTTCATGCTGCCTCTTTTTAACCCCGTGAAAGAGCTTGCTGCTGAACAAGTTCCAGAGTATGAAGTCAGCACAAGCTGCCTGCATGGATGCTTGTGTGTGTGTGTGTGCGTGTGCATGCGTGTGTGTGTGTGTGTGCGCGGCAGCCAAGCAGCCATTCGGGCATCATGCGACCGACTGTATCAAACAACAACCATGCGTGCCAGCCACACTTCCGTTCCACTCACCAAGGGGAGGCAGGGTGAAAAAGCCACGCAAAAGAGAAGGGGTGTACACGAGGTAAACACAGCGGTTGCTAAGGCAACAATGGGGTTTTGAGATACCGATGGGGGACTGGTGGATGGCCGAGTGGCCTGAAAAGTCTGCCAGGCACCCAACTTCCCCTGCACAGATGGAGCACCCCTCTCCTCCTCCTCCTCTTTTTTCCATCTCCTCCTTTCTGACTCTGCTCCGGACTGACTGAGCAGCCTGCAGACTGTGAAAGATGCGTGTGCGAGGAATTTTCGGGTGTGAAGCCACATCCGAACAACGGATTATTAGTCTGAAGGGTTTCATTGTGTTTCCGGGAGTGTCTCTGAAGGGATTTCGCCAAGACGGAAGGGAGTATTTGTTTTTACTATACTGTACGACGTGAGTTGCTTGAAATGCCTTCAGAAAGCAGAAAAAAAAAAAGAAAAGAAAAACACACGCACACACCTCATCCCATTTTTATGTAATTCTTTTATGCTTACGGGCCTTGAATCAATCAATAAATAACAATGTTTTTTAAAGAAAAAAAAAATTCAAATGTGCTTTCGCAAGCAGAATACTGTTGGGGGAATAAATATGTAAATGCTCTGTGCTGCTGTGAAACCTTGTCGTCACCCTCTGAGCAGTTTGGGCCTACTTTAAATGCAAACACATGAGTGATCAGAGACGGAGCTTTGCATGATAACGCTCTTCTCCGGAAAGCTTTTATGACGTGCACTCTATTTTCCTCCCCTCTTTTCTTTCTCTAATCATGTCAACCTTCCGACTTGAGTTTACTTTCCGTACACATGCAGTAAAGTTGGCTTTCTTGTATTTATTTATTTTTTGGCCTGTGTGACTGTCGGTACTCATGTAAACTACGCACTCTTCTGTACATATTTGCCAGTTACAAAACCCAAATTGAGACTGATTTTTGTAATGTCTGAAGCTTTGACCTTCTTATACTGACTGTAGAGGCTTTTGATTCCACTTTAAGATCCGTGGAATAAGACGACACAGGAACCAAATTGGCTAAAAACAATTGAATGTGGATTTACTTTGTTTTTGTTTGCATTATTTACTTTTTCTTGCTGTACAAATATTGCATTGATCTTGATTTTTGTATGTTTCCCTGAATCTCGGTTCATCGTGTTAAATGAGGAACAATTAACAAGTTGCTGTGCGTTTAAAGGTACAATATGGAACTTAAAAAAAAGTGAAACATTTTTTTTTACATATTTGCTGAAACTGTCATTTTGCGCTGACAGTATGTGGTATAAAACAGATGATCTGAAAAACTGGCACTTCTCTGTCTTCTCCCAGTGCTTACTAGAAACAACCAATCAGAGCCAGGAGGAGGATCTTAGCGCTGTCAATCATGACATGTACTTGCCACTCACTCCCTATTTCTCCTCCTACTTGCTCTCTGCTAAGATACAACTTCTCACCATCAATAAAGCCTGTCATGAATGCTAAGACTAGCTAGCATGGCCACCAATAATGGCGAATAAGTAACTTCCCTGTAATTGGGAGTTGTTTCTGTGCCATTAGCACCTGTAGCAGCACGTTCATGAGTTGAATGACAACGCTAAGACCCTCCTTCTGGCTGTGATTGGTTATTTTTGGTTGGGAGGGGCATAGTACCTCCGGGAGGAAGTGGAAGTGACTGACCTTTTCACAGATTGTCTCTCATGTGCCGACATGGTGATAATTTTAACAAATTTATAATAAAAAAAAATAAATAAATGTTTCTCTTTTTTTACATAAGTTAAATGCTACAACTTTAACCAGTGTATTTAGTTAGCGATCACAGTGAGTTAAGCATTTTCCGTTCTAAATAAAGGAAATAAAACATACTACACGTTTTTGTACAAAAGATTTTAGTTTTTTTTAAAAAAAACAATAATAAAACCCCTCTGTCTTTGCTCCGTAGTGTCATACAGTGGAACATGTCTATGTGCCACATAAACTGAAACATTTGACTTCAGTTTGACTTCACCTTGACTTTTCCTGCATCAGCCCCTACAGTGAAAACAAGACCGGACATTTGTGCCCTTGGCAACTACAAAAGGAGATGATTATCAGAGACCAAGCTGATGTCTTTGTGTGTGGGTGTGTGTGTCCATAAATACAGCACCCGTGCTGTTTGTGTGTGACTGTGTAAGAGAAATGTGATGATGAATTTGTTTGAGGCTGCCTTTGACTCATGCGGGATTCAACCTTATGTGCCTCCTCTCCTGTACATCTAAGGGTGCTGGCAGGTGAGTGGAGGTGAGGGGGGAAGTCGTTCTAAAAATTGTGAGAATTCTCTTCTTTACACACACACACACACACACTGATATATATTTATTTATTTATTACAGCAAGAGGCTGTAGATGGTGAGGGGCCAACAAGAAAACATGTGGCCCTGCACCTTCCACAACTAATCTCATATCTTCTTTTGCTGCTGGGCGACCCAAAGGGCAGCCGGGAAACAGGGGGTGGAATCAGATCTAGCTGTTGTCATCAATTCGCTTCTCGGAGTGCGGTGTCCGTTAGTGTCATGAAACCCATGTTGAAAATAAAAATATGATGTTTTCAAGGGAAAACTGAATGGACCGATTCAAGTAGAAACGTTTTTCGAGGCAAAACTGGCAGGAAATGACCAGGCACTGCTTGGATATGGAAAAATTTTAATCTCAGTCATTTTAATCAACACTGACAATATTCATTATTTGAAATAATTATTCACTTAGTTTGGAAAACCAATGTCTCTGTTGGACTAACCAGTTAATTAGCTTGAACATAAAGTAACATCTTGTTGAATTTTTACCCTGGAAACAACAAAGTAAGTTTACAGATACATATGTAAAAATCTTCAACAACATAAAGTGAGCAATGCATTGTACATCACCAATCTCTGAAAAACACAAAAATAAATAAAAATATGGGTTTTTTTTTCTAAAAAACGTGTTTTTGTTTTCTTTTTTTAAGTAAAAAAAAAAGAAAATGATTAATCCTCACAACCAATATTTAATTTTAGTAGAGCCACTTAAAGATCATTGACATGTATACAAAAAGAAACTGTAGGCTGAAAAAAAAAAAAAAAAACTAACTTTTTTTTAATCCAAATATGTTGTTTGTCTAATCAATTGGAGCTTAAATCAAAATTGAACAATCTAGTCAATAAATAACCTTTAACACATTCCTAAAAACCTGCATTTTTAATTGCAGCATAAGGTGGCTCTATTGGCTACCTTTTACTTTGTGCTTGTGTATTTCTTTTTTGTTTCTTCACATAAAATCCTTACAAAACACGTAAAAGTTTGTGGGGATAGCATAAAAAGATGCAAAAGAAAAAAACCTTCAAGAGGAGTCACTCTGGGCTTTCCAAACTTACTCTTGACTCCTTTTTGCTGGGCTTTTGTAGTCATTAGTAACAAAAGAAAGATACAAAAAGAGAAAAAATCTGAATTTGGCTGCTGCTTGAAATGAGTATCATTCACTGTTATGTTTGCCCTTCAACTAAAAAGCCTCTTGACAACCCGGGAATTAGTCAGAGCATTTTCTTTTTTTTTCTTTTTTTTTTTTTTTTTTAGAGCCAGAGTTTCAGTATGTTGCAGTGCAGGTGGCACCGCATCTTCTGTGCTGTGGAATAAGATATGAAGGTGGAGCCGCTACATCCCTGTATCCGGGGATAATGGGATTCTTGGCCATATTTTCACTGTATACAGAGACAAAGCCAAGTTGGAATCAGCGACTGATCCCCTTGTCTGTTTAGTGCTGGCAGAGAGAGTTTGAACCCTGCAGAGGCCGGGGAATGGCGCTCCATCTTTGAGCCTATTTCTTGTATTCTTTTATTTATTTTACCCTTGAGCAGCGCGATGACTCCTGTGGTTAACAATGCTGCCTTAGAGCTACACGGTTGCCAGTTCAAATCTTAGTCGGCGCATTTTTGTGTAGGCTTGCCATGTTCTCCCCATGCATGAATGGGTTTTTACAGGGCACCTCGGAATCAAACGAACATGCGTTTTTAGTGTGAATAATACATTAAAATGGTGCAAATCGTGAATGTGTTTGCCAGTCTTTCATACAGACATTTACATTTTTTTTTTTTTGCTAATTTGTCTTTTTCTATCAAACAGTTTTTTCTTAGACCCTAAAGTTTGAATTTGGATCATGAATTATGTACAAATGTACAATGGCTAAATGTGTTTTTAATTGCTTTGTGTTTACTGTCACATCTAAAATTTGAGTATATTATCTAAGGCACTCCACACCAAAGCAATTCAACAACTGCTATGATGAATGGCCAAAGACAAGTTGAGGGAGCTAAAAGACGGACCAGGTTGTTTTTATTCAACTACGTATCAAAGTACATTGTATGGAAAGCCAAATGTGTCGCAATTTGCCCACTTTGCAATGCTTGCTGATGTCTTAAAAAATACAGTAGAATATAAGGGCAGGTAAATTTCTTTAGTACATACACTTTAAAAGTTGGTGTGCCAATCGGTGAATCATGAAATCTACCTGATTAAGCTAAAAATAAATCTGCATGTAAATTGCTGTATGGGCTGAAATGTTGTAGTTTGTATAATCAGTGCAACAACTGGTCTGTCAAAATAAGTGCAAAACATGGATTTGCCATTTATTTAATTTAATTTTGTGTTTACTTAACCTAAAATTGACAAATGTACCAAGTAATGGGTTATGTGCAGACCTAGTTTTAAAGGATTGCCATGTTATTGTGCCTATTTTTAAACCAGCTTAACCTAAAAGCCTGAGTCTGCAGCAGTTGTCCATCAGTTGTCTGCTGTGACAAACAGACGCTGCTAGTCTGACTTTTTTTTTTTTTTTTTTTTTTTTTTTTTTTACAGGAGCATTGCTAAAAAATTGTGAATCATCTCGGTGTCACTCTATAAGCTGTCTCCTCTCACGCCCCAAGAGATGAAAATTAGTTTTCTCATGTCTCACCCCTTCACCTACTCTCTGACTACCGGGCTCCATTATGTCTTTATTTCACTTTTTGTTATTTCTCTCTGTCTGTTTGCAGCCATCTAATAATTACATGTTTTTTTTTTTCTTTCGAATGTAGCGTTTCTGTTCCCTCAAAGATGAATTCAGTTGTGACAGGGTTTCTCAAGGTTACAGCAATCTAGAGAAAGACGACTGTTCTTTTCTCCATGTCTGTCTTTGTTTTTTGTTTTTTTTTTATCTTGTGCCAGACAATGCTTCTGCTAAATATTATCATCATCCACACTGTTTTCAGAATGGAATTCTTTGGTTTGGCCAGCGAAGCCGACGGAGATCCAGCTTCTGCAATGCTTATTGCTGCTTTTTGCAATTTCTGTCGTGTTGCTTTTCATTCCGGGTAGACATGAGGCAGGAGGTTCATCGATTATTTTTAAATATGCTCCACAGCGCAATGAAATTGATAAACTTAGACACATTAACTTTTAGGTTTAAGATTAATACATCAAAATGCAAACAAAATGTAATTACATAGATATAACTTCCCTGACTGTAGATACTGGACAAGTGGGTGGGCTTGTCTGGAAACTGCTCGATTGAGATCTTATGTTCATCAACACTGCATTATCTCATGTTACCATTATAACGGAAGAAAGATAGACTTTGGGGTTCCTCAAGGCTTCTTTATTGGGTTTTTATCTATATGCTCCCACAAAAAACAAGGTTGGAAATCATCAATCAGCTACTCTAAAGATAACTTAACATGCAAGAAAGTCATATTTTGTATTACTTAATCTGCCTTCTATTTTTATAAAAAAGCAAAATAATAAAATAACAGAACACCAGACAAGCAGCATTCAGCTACTACGCCCCACAAATCTGGAGCAAACTTCCTGAAAACTGCAAAAGTTCCTTTAAATCCAGACTGAAAACACACCTGGTTAGAGTTGCTTTTGAGACATTATAAATGAAACATTGATAAACATTCTGATGCGTAATAATGCCACCAGTCAAATTTTATGTTTTAGCTGTTGACAGTGTCTTCTCTGACGGTATTTTTGAGTTTTTATCTAAAGCATTTTGAACTGCCTTGACGCTGAAATGTGCTGCACAAATAAATCAAATAAACTTGATTGATAGATTGAACGGGTTCCTATTAAAACAGAACACAGAATTTTCTTTTGTTTAGGAAATTCAATTATTATATTCAGTTAGAGTCGTGAGCTCTAGATGTGCTTTAATTAAATATTTTAAAATTTCTTTTTACATGACACTTACATTTTGCTATTACTCTTAAGGTATATCTTAATGTAATTACTTCTGTGTACATCATGTTTAAATACTGCTTTTACAAATAATACTTTGCCTTACTCCACTTATTAGCCTAGAAACAGAAGGTTTCAATTGTTTGTTTTTTTTCCCTTTTGTTTAAAAGCAAATTAGATATTTTACCTCTTAATTTTATTCATATATATAAATACTGGTGCAGAAAGAAAGACATATTTCTCCTCCCTCCCTTGCCCAGAAGCCCCCGTTCCTGATCGAGGAAGACATTTCGCACATAAAAGATTGGTATGAAAATTGAAACTCGCATCTGTTAACTTTCTCTCAGTCAATTCAGAATAGCATGAAAAGTGTGGCTCATTTAATACTGATAGAGTATCGATTTTTCATTACATGGTAACAGATTGAATATGACGTTTTCATTACAATAGTTGATCAATATTTAAATGATGGAGTCAGCTTTCCACTTGAGTTGTGTGCTTTGAAAGTGAACTGAACTATGATAACCTTGCTGCGCAATGCTTTTTTTCCCCCACTGCCTCGGTTATGATTTATTGAGCAGTGTTTTGAAGTTAAGATATTTCTGAAACGGTATGAGATGTAAATCATTTTAATAATGTAATTTTTGTTCTGAAATCTTCACTTTTAATTTCAGAAATAAACACCAGACACACTTTAGAATTTATACTGGATATATTGTAGACATTTATATATTGTATCTATACTCTGGTGCTTCTACCGTTCAAACATTTGTTCTGTGTTATGAATAGTGACATACTGCCAGTATTTATTGAAAATGTATATTATTTTGTACTGTATAGATCTGGATATCTCATGCTACTTTTCTACACACTGTCAACTGTTTAGACACTGAAGCTTTTAAGGCAGTATTGACATGCTTCCTATGCAGTACGGACATGTCTGGTTGAAGTATTTTCATGTTCTGCATTACGATGATAAAGGAAAACGTAATATAGGGGTTCTGCCTGCCTATTGTCATTCATCCACCAATTATCTGGCCGTAATGTGGTTCCATAAAAAGCACACGTGGTCCAAGATTTCCAAAGTCAATTCCCTCTCGAGTGCTTTACTTGTGGAAAGAAATGAACACTCAAAATCCATATGGTTGTTGAGTAAGAAATATCCTACTGCAGTTATAACTCTTTCTGTTCATAACCCGTTTTATAGACATAAAACATCAGTATAGGATAAAATCCTGTGCCATCCATTTCTTTTTTTGCTTGTGTTTTCAGTTTGTTTTTTTTTAGTCACTAAAGTGATATAAGTGGTTGTGGAGGGTTCTGACATTAACAACGAAGATGTTTCATAGAGATAAAGTGATGCTTTTACAGCAGAGAACATTGTGCGGCTATTAGGTGCCGGTTTTATTATTGTAAGTCGTTTTGATGTCTGTGGATCTCTTTCATTGCATAAAATGGATGGAATCATGAAGGAGGGCGGCTGAATTCAGAATTTTTATTTTCCCCTGAAGTCAACAGTTAGGTTGCATCTAATTATCGGTGGGCATTTATCGCGATAAATTTGTTGTCATGAGATTTTGGTTTACCGTTGTCACAGTGATTTCCGATTAATTTTGTTTAAAACCCTTTAAAACTCTTGCATTGTCGGGGTTGTTATTTTTACTATCAAAAGATGTGAAAATGTGGTTAAATGCAGCTACAGTGTGAATTTTAGTAATAGAAATCACACTTTTGTGTCTTAAAGAGTGTATTACAAATTGGTATATTTGTCAAGAGCAGTATTTGTGTTTGTCTCCTGCAGTCACAACCATAAAGCCATACAGTTACCTAAAAAGTAGTAATAAATAGTGGTTATCATTTTATTGTTATCACAGTACTAACACAAACTATTGTGTTAAAACTTTAACTCCATGCCGCCCACCCGTGTCCAAGTCTTAACCATCTAACATGCATGTAAAAATTAGAAGATTTGTGTATTAGAGAAAGCTTCCTGGCGTATTTGAGTTCCAGTTTAATCCAACCTTCTCACTTGAATGGCAGCCAACCGTTTAACCTTACATTCATGTGTTTGACAGGAATCCCAACTAGATAGAAAAATAAAACCATAAACCAGGAGAACCTGCAGACTACTCACAGAAAGGTCCAAATTTGGTTCCAAATCATGACTTGTTCAGCTCTGTGGATTCGCAGAAATTTGCCACCGGCAAATACTTGGATAGAATATAATTTCCCATGAGCTTTAGTAAAAGAAAATGAATGAATGTGTTCACTTTCTTTTTTGATAATGCCAGCTAAGAAAAGACTGCTTTAGTTGAAAGGAGAGAAGTTGTTTACACAGACAGGTATGCATGAATCAATATAATAACTGCCTTGCTTGCAGATTATTCAGTATCTGTTTCCATTGTGGTTCAATGTGGAGACAGAAATCATAATAAACTTGTGCTGTGCACTTTTTCAAAATGTTCTCTTTTTATATATTTTAATCTCCTGTCAGGCAGCTAATAAACCCTTCGCCGATCTTAATAAGCCATCTTATACGGTTGTATCTTTTGGAGCTCATCTTTCTATCTTTAGATTTCATTCTTTTTGTCTTGTTCCCTGATAAGATATATCAGACAATTGAACACACACGCACACACACCCCATGCAGAATAATTAACCGACATCTCTTCTAAGATATGTTTCTCGTATACAAAGACATGAAAATGACAGATGTTTGACGTGAGGCAGCTTGATTGATTATTTCCTGTGAGAATCTTGGTTTTCTTTCCTGTGTGCATCAAATGATTGACAGTAAGAAGAGTAGCACACTGCCAGTCATGTAATAAAGTGGGTTTGTGATCTGGCTTAGATGCTCGGTCTTATTCCTCTGGCGTGTTCCAGCCTTCTCACAGAGATAAAAAATACAAAAACTGAAGTCAAAACCAAGATTAGTTATTCTAACCTAGAAAACATGTCATGGAATTTCATTCACAAGTTACATAATGCCTTCTGCATAATGTAGTCGCATAACCCAAACTAGGATGATGGAGCTGATTGGCTTCCACAAGTTTGGATTATTTAATCCTGTGGTAGATTAAAGTAGTGGGGAGAGCAACAAATGTTCCTGCTTTGGATCATGGGAACGTTTATCTCCCATCTGGTTATTTTTAGATGATAAATTTTGGCTAAAACTTGGAGTCCCATTTTCATGGACATCCAAGATTTACTAGCTACACTTGGAGCCCCAGTAGAGCGCTCCACCCTGCTGTGACTTCTTTCCTCAGTAATTGTGGGTCTTTGTAACATTTATTCAATTATTAGTTTATTAGGTTCTTCGGGGACTTTACGCAGAGAACAGCTGATCTCAGAGGCCCAAAGGCAGTTTGGTTTCTTGACAGCAGCAGTGTGTTCATCTGCCTAAACAATATTACCGCCACCTGTCTGAGGACAAAGTCACATTGGCGGGGTTTGGATGACGGAACTCCCTGACACCTCAACTTTTTTTTCTTTTTTTTTAAATCTTCGATTAAAAATTAAGGATCTCGCCGTTGGACACCCTGCAGGACACGGGCTGCGTGTTCCAGGTTTTTCCCCTGATTAAGACCTTCAGATTTATTGGCTGAGGGAAATAATGGGAAACACAGTGAATGGAGAAGTTTTAGGCCATTACTCACAGCTTTTATTGGCATGAGCTCTGGCTGGCACACAGCCAGTGACCTGCACAAAGGACAAAGAAAGTAACGCCTCTCCTGGCTCCTGGCAAGGAAAAGCACAGGAACACGGCTCGGGTGTACGGCAGGAGAAAGTAAGAGGAGACGGGGAAGCACTGAAGGTGAATAAGGTGTAATTAGTAAATAATTTTTAGAAGAGCCATCTCGACTTAACAACGTCTAGCCAGGTTGTTCCTCAAGGTCTCCGAGCAAAAGTTCAGCTTTATATACAAGAAAATAGATTCAGAATTTAACCATTTTCAAATTAAAAACCTTGTACAAAGATATAAAAACTACCCAGACAAACATCTGAAGCATTACAGGTCCAGAGTCTTGCCTTAATCAAGTTCATTATTCAACGATCATAGATGAACCCAATTACGTAATTTTGGTCAAAAACATCTTGACTGTGATTGAACCTCTGGCAAAACATGTTCAGTGAGCCGAACTTCTGCAAAGTGTTACTTTTAACATAAATTACCGCGACATCTAAGAAAAGGTGCATCGTACTGATAGATAAACACGGGGACGGTGGTGTCATGGTTGGGGCCACTTCACTTGGAGGACTAGCTGTATTTGATAGAGCTGTTACACCAAAAAGTGCACCTCTGAATTGAAATACTTTATTTGTTTTAAAGAAAAAAGCAAAGACAAAATGAAGGTTTTGACTTCCGGGCTTAAGTTCAATTGAGATGCCGTGGTGTGATCCGTGACAAATACTTCATGATAATAAAAACTCCTTTGACGTAACTGAATTCAAGCAATTCTGTGAAACAGCCAGGTTTTTCTGAAAGACGCTCTTCATTTTAGTTATCCAAAACACTTAATGCCTGTTTGGGCTGCCAAGGTCGATACAAATTGTTACGTTTGTGGGGAAGGTTCAGTTCTCACACAGGAAAATGTTCAGCTGGGACAACTTTCTGTATTTTACTTTGTCTTGTATCATAACACTTAGCTGTGGCAATAAAAATAAAGCGAAATCAGATGAAAAAATCTGCAATGGGACAAATATCTTTTCACAGTACTGCAGAGTTTTGTGTAAACACGGTTTTAGACGTCATCAGCTGGCTAACAATGTGAATTTACCATCCATGTGTTGTTGTCTTCTGCTTACTTTTAAAAACACTGATTTCTGTCAGTTGTGAATCGCTTGAGCATTCTGTTAAAACAATTTGTGCTTTGTTATGGATCATCACGATTAATTCCATCCATTAGTTCGTCTGGTAACATTTTATAAGACAAGATAGCACAAAATTTCTGACGTGTTTCTGTTTTGTCACTATTGAAAGATGGCAACTTTGTGAAATCTTGCAGTTGGTTACTAAGCAGAATCAAACCGCTTCCTTTCTCTCGTCTCTCCCTCTTAATTAGACTTCTTTCTTTTTTTTTTTTTTCTTTTTTTTTTTCCACATGCATAAAGTCATATTTATAGCTCGTTGCTCTTCCAGTGAAGCCGGGCTGCTATAGGCTCAGCATGTGTAAATGTCAGGCTCTCACTCCCACACAAGCCACAAGCAAACACGGAGTCTTTCCACACCAAATCCTCGCAGAGATTACATCTCTGTTAATTACCTTCCTTTGCAGTGGATGGACGAATTGATGCGAGCGTGAACGTGCAAACTTTGCCGTATACAAACAAATGGAGGTGGGGGAGGGAGGAGGCAAAGTCAAATACACACTCGGTCTGTGGCCCACAGAGACTGTTAGCGTCTAATTAGACCTGATATCTATGGCAGCCAATCTTACTGACTTTGCTATGTTAGGTTTTTTTTTTTACTTTTTTCAACAATGGCTTTAATTTGGCCTCTCCTTCTTTAGGATAAAATTTGTGAAGTGACTAATACCCGTCCCACCTGAGCTCTTGGTCTCTGAGTTGCTGTGGAACTTTTCATTTTCTCCTTGATTAATATTCTCCTTTAGCTGGAGACTCTCGCGTTTTTGGATGATATCTTTTTTTTTTTTTTTTTTAACAATCTAACCCTGCTTTAAACTTATCCTTATTCTGGATAATGTTTGTTTTCCCAAACACGGCCCACCGTGAGTTTTCACGTGGCCCTCTACACTCCAGAGAGCCACATGAAAAGAATACAACACAACAGTTGTGTGCATGAATATCATTTTGTCAATCTAATAAAAGCAGTTTTTTGTCTGCATACTGCCAAAACTCATCAGTGTGAATAGATATTCAACTTTACTCAAAACGATTGATATTGATACTGCTACAACCGGCCCTTTAAGGACATTGATCCTGATATTGCCCAAGATGAAAATAAGTTTCACACACCTGCCTTCACAGAAACCCATTTTGTTTTTGCATTGTTTCATTTCTGAAAATCAGAAAGAGAAAAGGGTTTAATAATACAAAGCCTTGTCACATATTTCAGATCTCTGTTTAAAAAAAAAAAACACACAAAATTGTGTTGTAATATGTACAAACAGCTCTCTGTTCTTACAATCCGTGTTTCTGGATCTGTGTTTTGGTCCTACGTGTGGAACTTGTGTTGGGTATCATTTTAAAAGTCTCTCGGTCTGGGTTCATCAAAGCCATATTACCCCCCTTTCTGTGTCTGCATCATCCCTGAATAAAGTGAAGGATATCACCTTTAGACAGAAAAAATGTTTTTTTTATTTTTTTTGAACGTTCAAAACAATGCTACCCTCACTTTGAGTCCGTATAGGGGGAAACGCTCAAAATGCGCTACCTTCATGCGTTATGGCTGGAGGAAATTATTTGGAGAAGTCGTGACGTAACCTGGAGCTAAGCAGAGGAGGTTGGGGGCTGGGGGGAGGAATCTTTTTCCTCTTAGGAATACACACACGAAATATCTGCTGGTAACTGCTGGGATCCAAGCTTTTGCACAACCTGTTCTTGGGGAAAACAAAAGAAAAAAAAGAAAAAAAAAAGTGGGGGAAATGTAGCTTCTGATGCTCCGATGGAGATGATGCAGGTGAGATGTTAACCTCGCCGTTGCTGTGCGTAAACGTGAAGAGTTGGATCTGACTGAAACGAGATAGAAAGAGAGAGGGAGAGGTGAAGAGAAGAGACCGATTCAGAGAGAGAGAGAGAGAGAGAGAGAGAGAGAGGGCGGAAAAAAGCGAGAGGGAGGAAGGAGAGAGGGAGGGGGACTGCGAGGCGACTTTGGCTGGCAGTGTGCGCCTCTACCTCTCCAGCAGCGGGAGAGATGTGCGTAACATGCAGCGGAGAGCGGTGATGATCGACCGTGGAGCCGCCGTGCGCACTCCGCTTTCCTGATCCGACGAGAGAAGCGAATCATAATAAGAATTAAAAAAAAAAAAAAAAAAAAATCTAAGGAATTGAAGATGCAAGCAGCTCAGCAACTGATTGGGGGTTAATCGCCCCTCTTGGAGCCGCTCTGACGCAAACCAGCGCGCATCATACTGTTATGTTCTTTTTAGTTCTTCTCTTTTTTTTCTCCTGGAATCCCATCTAAAACTGGACGATAAATATATATTTTTTTATCTCCTGCACGATGAACGTTGACTTGCACGGACAGCTGAGAAGGAACCTGCGCGTGTCTGCGGGCTGATCCTCCCCCACCACCACCTCCTAACCCCCACCCTCCCGCTGTACTACCACCCCAGCCTACACCACCGCTGTACGGCTGTGTCGGTCGGCGACGAACCGCTGCCCCCTCCCCACCCCCCTCTCCCACAGACGCCCAGGATGCAGCTGCTCCGAGTTGCGTGGGCGCTGACCGGAGCGGCGATCTGCTGCTTTCTCATCCTCCTCATCCACTCACGCCTGCTCAAAGAAGGTAAACCGCTCACTAATTACGCTCTCGTCTGTCTATTATATGCGAAATTGTTTCTCTTTTTTTTAGTATTTTTTTTATTTTTTTTAACTTAAAAAAAAAAGTGTGCGACGTCCTATGCAGTCGGATTTACACTTTTTATGCTCTGAAAAGCGACCAACCAATCGGGGATTCGGGGTTGTTAGATTTGGAGAAAAAAAAAAAAAAAAAAAAAAAAAAAAGCACGCCTCATCAACAAGTAATCCGCCACGTTTTTTTTTAAAGCGTTACGAATGATTTGGGGATGAATTCATAAAGAAGCCCAATAAACTTCACAAACGTTTTCAATAGATGGCACTAGAGTCTAGCTTTAGGGTAACATTGAGGTCAAGCGGTTTTAATGCATCTAGGTTCACCCTCTATTGTGTTTTCTCACCTCTTCTTCCACCCAAATGTTTATTTCCGTCATTCACGTCCCCGTCCACTTGGGCCTGGCAGACACACAACATGGTTGAGCAGATCAGCCCCCTTTATTTATTTATTTATTTATTTTCATTTATTTATTTTGGAGGGAATCGGATAATTAATGGAGTGTCATTTGCTGACATTCAACTGTGAATGGCATGTGGTTTAATGAGTCACAACTTGACTGATGTTTCCGCCTGGCAGATTACTCCCTGCAACCAGTCATTAATTCCACCTACAATGCGGCACAATAAATACAAATCACATCTGTCTGTGGGGGAGATCTTCCTGCAAGAGGCTTGTGCTCACTTACTCCTTATGGAAGTCTAATGTTGCAAAGCTGAGGAATTACTGTACATTGTAAAGCTTGCTAAAAAAAAAAAAAAAAAAAACTAATAAAAAAACAACTCCACTTATTATTCCCTTGATGGAAGCACACCCAGAGGGCAAGCAATCTGTTAGAGGGAACAGTCACGGGTTTCTTTTGTGGAATTTCTGAAAAGCTTGACTTGAGATGATGTGCCGTCCAGTCTACCGCCTCCAGTACAATGCAGATATTCAGGTCATGTTCAGGCAAACGCTTTGGATTTTACATTAAAAAAAAAAAAAAAAAAAAAAAAAAAAAAAAGGGGTTAAGGCAAAGAAAAATGGAGGCAAAACCAAACAGTCGTTGGCTTTGCAGATTTGTAAAAGATGTCAGGATGCATCCCTGAATTCTTAACACCAGTTTTGGAAACATCTCTGTGTGTTTAGAACAGTATGTGCGTTTGGTTTTGTCTGGTATGTTTCCATATAGCTTTTATAACAGTTTCATTCAGGTACAAAGTAAAACAAACGTAAAACATGTGCTATTGTTCAACAACCAAGTCAGTGTATTCTGTCTATGAAGCTACATCTTGGCTGTAGTCAATCTGGCAAATTAATACTCGACACCATTCCCTCAAAGGAAGCCCATCTCAATGTGCATTCATTATCAAATATTGCATCAGTGAAAGCCTGTGATGTTCCTAGAAGTCGGGTTTTTGTTGAGATTCTTACAATACAAGTATGGCCCCCATATCCTTATTGTTATAATGGCTGTTAGACCTTAAAAGAATCCCTTTCTTTCAAAAAGACATTAAGTATTAAAGGATTGGGGTAGTACCCTTCCATTTTACTAGACCTGAGCGTCAGGTTAGAAGTGAAAAAACTGGCTTTTCCAATGGCATTTATTTGAGCTCATGTTTCGCCTTTCCAACTTTTCTGGCTATAAAATCATTTGGGGTAAAGGAAACTCTATAGACATTCCAACTGAAGCCAGTCTTCGTTCCTTTCCGGCCTTTTAGTCTATGACTCAAAATTGATTCTTGATAGTACCAAGGTTAAAATCAATCTCCCACTGTTGCAACTCTAAATTGTCAAGAAAGATAGTGACAATACTACAAAGGTTGAATCAGCTGCCTTTAGAGCAAGGTGTAGCGATGATAGACAGTCTTTAAAAATAGCAGCCCACAACACTTGAGGTGAAACAACATGGTGACAATGTGCAATGTGTCCTTTGATGCTCTTGAGATCTCTTAGCCTTTTAAGTTTTAGACGTTTGGTTGGTATTACTTTATTTTAGAACAAATTGCACCGGAGTCTATTTAAATAAGTCTATGAAAACAAGTAGGGCTGGGTGATATGGTTCAAAAATATATTGCAATATAAGTGTTTATCAGTCTACCGATAATTGATTTGTTTTATAGACTGAAACATCTAAAATACAGCCGAACTGGTGATGAGACCTTTCCTCTTTTATCCACAATTTCCTCTCAATCTGTTGTACTAATTTTTTCCCTTAACTCCATTTTGATCTTTTTAGTTTTTGTAATAGGCCATGGTGATGATACTGCTACTGTAAAAGTTTCTCAATAGGTTGTTGCTAGCTTAGCAACTGTAAGTTTGTTGATGCCACCCAGCTTACTTAGCTGGCCGTGAGACGTTGAATGGCTAAATTCTTTCCTCTGCCTACAACCCCCAGAAAGCTGTGCGGTTCTGGATTGCAGTTCCCTGAAATGATCAATATTCTATCGCACGCATTTTCTTTTGATATTGATCACGTGTTTTTGTGATATATGTTGTAATTGTCCTAGAAGCAGGTATGTAACTCCTTAATCCATCATGCAGAGACTGAAACTTGATTTACAAAAGGACATTTATAATCTAGCATTCTTCAAAGAACACGTCAGTCTGTGTCTTAGATGCCTTCTTTCTGCATCTGATATATCTCAAAGGAGCAAAGCACCAAGAGTGTTAGTCAACGAGCTGCAGTTGGACGTTTGAGCCACAAGGTGAGGTAGTTCCAGCAACGTGAAGCTGACTTGGGTAAGGTTTGCTCGGCTTTGCGGTTTGAAGATAGGATGTAGCGATGGCAGAGGCAAAATTAGATACAAGATAATTTTGGTGTTTTAGTCGGAGGTCAGAAAGACTGCTTTGTGACCATGGTGCAGTACAAAAAGTGCTGCCCATGGCTTTGTAAATGTGACGGGTGCTCATTAGATTCAGACCATCAGCATTGCTGAGTTTGTTGACAGGCAATGCAATATTTTTGACCTTGAGTGCTGAGTTGTTTGTCTGTATCATGTTGTGCTTTTATACCAAGGGTTTTTTTTCCCCTTAAGCTTGCATTTCTTTGCTTTCTGACGAGACATCAAATAGCTTTCAACTTTGGGGGGGGGGGAAAGCTGCTGGTCACTGTGCAGCACAAACAAAAAATAGACGTAGTTTTAACTTCAATGTGGTTTTCAGCATGGCCCTTATTGAAATCCAATGGAGAGAGATGGAGATGAGTCACATAAAGGAGGGTTGAGAAAATGCACACTTTAGGCTGCAAGAATGAGCAAGGTCAAAGCTGGCTGTGAGGCCTAATAATGCGAACTGATAAAATGAATTCAAAGGACTGCATTAGTGACAGTCTTTTGGGGACGAGAATAATGAAAGACATGCACAAGAGGCCCAAAGAACAGACCTCTTTTAGTCTTTTCTCACACATCCCTTTTTGAAGAACATCCCGATTGTCCGATGCTACTGTCTCCTTTGTGAATTGGAACAAAAGATGGAGAAAAGCAAGTGTATTTTTAGTTTCCTCTTTGCTATGTCACAGATTGATCGCCCCAGCTGTGTTTCTCATGCATGTAGGTGAGCGCACAGATTCATGTGTGTGGGTGGTGTGTTATCAGATGGTAGCCTGTCGACAGCTGAGTTATTTTCAAACTAGCAAAGACAGGACCAGTGAGCTAAAGATACGTCGTAATGTCGTATTGGCTGTGGGAAAGAAAAAAAATCAGGTGTTGAGTCTCATCAAATCAGCTCCTGTGCATGGTGCAAATCTTGTTGAGAGACAATCACGAAATGCAGAGTTAGTGGATGAGGATAAGAGGAACAGTATGGTCTTGAAATGTGAAGGGATTTTGCACCATAATTCTCTCAAACTGTCCATTTCAATAATTCAGTCAATGGAGCAAATCCCATTTTGCTCTTCATTGGTGGAGGTATTTGTCACATGGTAATGGAAAGCCTGACAAGCTCGGCGAATTGTTCCTCTTTGCTCACGAATTGAGGCCAATCTAAGTGAAATTTGAGTTGTTACTCACCGAAATAGACTCATTGAGGCAGCGTGGGCGTTGCAATCGCAACTAAAAGGGGCACACGCCTTTCAAAGTTCTGTGGATTCTGGTTCTCTTTTAGTAAAAGAAAGGTGTGGTCACTTTGGGCTGTGTTTGAAATTAAATGTTCTCTTAATGGCAATTTTTCAGCATTTAGCAAGACTCCTGTAATCAGAGGCTTTAAGTTCAGTATCCCTACTTCCTCTGAGGTTTATAGCTGTTTTTGTTTTAAATAATAAAAAAAAGTTATTAATCCGGTTCTGCCTACCTCATATACTGAAGCTGGCAGCATTCAAATTGTTCTGTTTTAACTAATGATTATGAAGTAAATTATAATTCCAAAATGTAATGACTAGACAAAAACACATCAGCATTTTTTGCTTTCTATACCTTTATTTTTCTCGCTCTCTCCATCAGACTCGTTGTCCACTTTTTATAAACAATGCCTTATTAGTCATCAAGAAAACCCTACCGAATATCACTAGTTGGTGACCCAAATAATCAACACAATAAAGGGACATATATAACCTTAAGCACCTTCTGACTATCTATGTATGATTTCATTTTTAAGTGTCGCAGTGGTACGGAGGGTTGAAGTCAAACCGCTACAACTCTTGGCTTCTAAGACAGGTAGTGACAGCACAAAGTTCGTCTTATGTAAGGCTAAGCCGTCTGGCTTTGCTGCTCGAGGGTTGGATGTAATGGTGAAAGATAGTCTGTCAGATCAACCAGCCATGAGACTCAAGGCAAAAACAGACTGGGACACAGCAGAGGATACTGTTTGGTTGTCAATTTCACATATTGAAGGGACAACAATGAAGAGCGGAAAGCTTCAATCAAGGTGGCAGCTACAAAGTGTTTTTCATTTTCAAATTTTGTAGATATGTCATATCTACAAAATTTTCTTTTTTAAGCTAGCTTCATTAAAGATGAATTGACATGTATAGAATCAACTTAATCAAAACATTTTTGGAAAATAACGAGTCGGCGTCGTTCACACTTGATGAGTACAACCGTCCTTATTACATCCCAATATTTCATGTTGCATACACTAGTCTTTTTCCTACTTTAGTCAAGAGGGTACAGTTGGACTTACTAACTAATTTTGAATCGATTGCTATCGATTGTTAGAATTCTTTGGAAAACAATCAGCTCTTTTAAACAGTCGATTTGGCAAAAATTTTACACATTTTTGCCAAATCTATTAAGAATCACTTTGAAAACAGTATAACTGCAAGTACCTCGAAATTAGGCTTGGAAAAAAAAGTCTATTTGTAGTGTTTGGCTTACCAAGCAGACCAAAGTTGTGTTCTACCAGTGGAGGTAATTAACTCCAGGTACAAACACAGGGTTAGCCAAAGTGAGCCGGGCTAAAATAGATTTGTGCTTCCTCACACTACACCTGACATCTGGCAGCTTAAATCTGTTTTCATTTAAATTTAGCCCGGGAATCCCTCTTTCAAAAAAAAAAAAAAGAAGAAGAGAGAGAGACGCTAAGGATTGGAATGACGTCCTTTGGCATGGTTGCACAGCTCTGAGCTGCCGCCTCAGGCAGATTTAGGTCAAGCGATGGTAAATGCTAGGTGTCATGTGCTGAACATTTGTGGCCTGTGGAGAAAGCAAGCTAAAAAGGAAAGCACCTCATGTTTCAACTCCCGAGCAGAACCCCCACTGAATGGCACATTCCTTTACCTCTAAAAAGCCAAATGCCAAACATTTCAACGATGTAGTCGGAACATTCTGCCAGTTTGTTGACATGCTTTGATCATGTTGCTCCTTTTTTTTTTTTTTTTTTTTTCAAGATTTTTTGAGGCGCTAGTGGCCTTTATTTGAAAGTAGCTTGACAGGAAATTAGGGATTGAGAGAGGGAGAAGACATGCGGCAAATGTCGCCAG
>CAEGAE010040784.1:0-23836 GCA_903067095.1 Girardinus metallicus
CACATCGACATGAGGCAGGAGGAAGCTGGAATTGAACCTACAGCCTTCCGATCACAAGACAACTACTCTTCCCACAGAGCCACAGTCGACTAGCATGTTCTTTTGTCTTTCCCACTGAGGGAAATTATATCCTGTGTTGCATCATATTTATTCCCCTTGGAAATGGGAAGCTATGTTGCTGCAATAAAAGTTGACCGTCCCACACTGTCAGGTATTTGAACATATTTTGCTTTAATCTAACATGGCAGCTACACTGTGAGGTCGGTTTTACCTCCTATTCTCACATCTGATGATTTTTTTGTATTACACAAACCCATTTTTGGTTTATTTATGCTTCCTCCTGTCTCTTTGACACCTGATTAGTTGTGATCATTCGCTTTTAGCTCCTCTCTCTGACTGCTTCATCTCGTGTGACCTCCATCTGCAGACTGAAGTTTCGGATCCTTTCAGATTTATTCTGTCTTTGGTGCTTGAATCCCCACTTCAGAGAAGTCATCACAGGAGGAGGAAGAAAGATCAAAATGTGAACTCCATCCTGCAGTGGCCCTCAGCTTGAAATGCTTTGCTATTTTGGCAGGAGGCAGTCATCCTCAGCCAAGAAATCCACCGAGTTAAGCCGCGCCTGCCGTCTTCTCATAACTTCTGGGAGTTCCTCTGTCCTGTTTTCTTATTTTTTAAAATAAAACGCAATGAGATCGTATGCATGTTCTGCCTACCTTACTGTTAATGTGGGAGTTAAAGCTCCATTAGGTTATTTTATTGCTCATAAATCATAATAATAGCGAACTTTGATATGCAATTAAGCATGTAAATGTTGCCACTGACGAAAACCACAAATAATAAGACAGGAAGTAGTTGGAGGAAGATTGTGCAACATGTTCTTTAATGGCTTATTGTCTGAACAAACTTATTTAAATATTATTTTAATTGCATTTTTAATGGGAACAACTCAATCCGCGCAATATCAACCAATTTTTGGCGCACATCTGTAATGGGAACGCGGTTCTGTTTCCAAATTCAATTATTATCCGGCAATCTAAAGAATTTAGTCTCTTAATCGAGCAAGATTTGGCACAACATGCTGTATGATGGATTACTTTAAAGCTGTCTAGATTTCTAAATGAGACAGAAACGTTGCATAAACTCTTCTGACGAACTCATATTAAAAAATGCAGTAACACCAACCTTTAAAGCTCTTTTGCTCCTCATGTTTTGAAATATGCTTGGATGAGAGTTTGCTTTGACTACATCTCTGGCTCTCAAGGCCAATTGAAGCGGCCCGTGAAACGACAGTTCAATAGGTTTACATCTGAGGGGTGTGTGCTTCACTACAGCATGACCCCTATATCTACAGAAAGGCTTTTTTTGGGGGGGTTTTGTTTCATGTATGACCAGCTGAGGGGGAGCTCTGAAGTGCAGTTTAGCAAGCCTAATGTTTGTTCAGCAGTACCATCCAGGAGAACAAAGCTCTCCTGGAGGCTGCAGTCTGCACCCCTGCCAATCACCAGTGACAGGCAGAAACTGATTCCACCCCACTGCCCACAGCTGCACTTTCTTCCTTGCAAATGGTAAATTACGCTTTTACCATTTGCAAGCGTGCAGGTGAGTCTGCTGCATTATTAGTATGCATTTATCCATAATCTTCAAGCATGATATGAAATAGTATGGACTCTTCGCATGTTATCGTTTACAATGTAAAGGGGAAAAAAAAAAGACGATTCCGTTACATGCTGTTCGTAGCCGCGCTGCCGCGGTAGAACAACTCCGTTAACAAAGTTAAACCCGGAGATGTAGGTATTGTTAAAGGGAAACATAACGCAGTTTATATATTAATATACATTATATATTTAAGATTTAGTGCTATGTTGACAATTTACAGCTAAAAGCACTCATGCTAGTCGTCATGACACCACATTGTTTTGGTTGTTTTATAATTTTTTCGTGAAGAATTAATTCTATTTTTTTTTTCCAAAAATGATCAAATTATATTTTGTTTGCATTTCGGCATGTTAATCTGCCTGCATTTTTTTAGTGCTTTCTTGAGGTTGGGATTGGGCGCAGTTGTGGCGAAGCGGAACCTTTGTTTGGGGGGGCGTTGCTTCCGGGTTGGTTTTGGGCCGGTCTTCCGGTTTGCCTCACACGCAGTCTGGATGCTAACTGCAGCGCTTCGGTCGTCATTGCTGACTCCTATTCTATTATCCTTCAGGTCAGTACACGGTACAGGGAGGCAAACATCCACTCTGTAAGATGTTTGCCTCTTACTTGACCAGTATACAGCGCTGTGTTACGGTTTCTGTGCTCCGTTTTGCCAATAGTTGCCCGTTTTATCAGGCGAGGGTAAATTTGGCAGGATGCCGACCCCCGCTGGGAAAGTCCCACGGTTGGAGGTGATTAGATTAGATTAGATTAGAAAGTCGTGATATCTTACTTACTCTAGGTTTTAGGAGTTTTATTTTGAATACTATTGAGTGTAAGTTGCTTGTTGACTCATAAAGTAGCTCTAAGCATGAGAGTAAAGTTACCTTAAGCCAAAGTTAAAGGTACAGAAACTATTTTTTGTTCATGAAGTGGGAATTGAGGTTAAAGTTGAAACAACGCTAAGTTAAATTCTGTATTTGTTTTGTAAGTCTTGTAATTCTATTTTTGTTCAGTATTCGGTTAAAACCGGTGTGCATTTTGATGCTTATGCCAGCTAATACACAGCTAACTGCAGTTGATTTGTCCCTTTTGATACACTACACCTTGGTTGTCTTCATCTATGTGGAGGATGGAAATGTGAACGTGTGAAGTTAATTATTATCTGTGCGAAAAGACAATGGCAATGTAAAACGTTAATATTGTACACTGTAAAATATTTGTTTAACAAATAAATGAGACGCAATCTGGATGCTAACGGCAGCGCTTTGCTTGCATTCGCTGACTCCTATTTTATTATCCTTCAGATTGTGCTCATCACTGTTACAGCAGTCCTGACATTTGACACGGATAAAAGTCCTTAAAAAAAATGTGATGTCTAAAACAAAGTTTGACTCAAATTTGCTGCTTCCCAGAATCCTCTTGGCATCATTTATTAGCAAAGATCGACTGATGTGAGTTATTAGAAGACTGTCCACGTTCAATTACGCAGAAATTATGGTCGGTGTGGCAGAAAATGCAACCTTAAGGTTGTTTTGGACGCATAAATCAGGCTCGTTCCATTTAACTTGGTGCCACGTTTCCCCTCCCCTGTCGTTCAAAGCATGCTGGTTGGCAGGGTCGACGCAGGCGTCCGTCCAGAATCTAAAAAGTAGATCGCTCCAAACGAGACCCTCCCCACAAGCTGCAAACCGCGGCCAAAAGGTTTCTGCTTCCTGGTCCAGAACAAAGACAAAAACAAAGCAGTGACTTCCAAAAGTGGCCCAGAGTCGGCGCTTAGGTGGTTTCTCTTCCAAATACAAGAAAAACACATCAGGACACGTATAAAACATTAAAAACACACAGAAATGCATGCATCGTCCATTTTCTGTAGATTACGTTTCCCCTTTAATGTGGACGCTGGAGGATTCATAGCTGGACTCGTTTTAGCTTCAACTTAGAGGCAAAACAAAGAAAACGTGATAAAGAAAAGTTTTGTTTCATTATTTGATCTCAAATGCTTAAATCGCAGGAGGCAGCAGGAGTAGAAATCATTTTCACCTGACTGGAAAATGATAATTTAGAAAACTCACCTAGGCAGCTTGACTTTTTTTTTTAATTTTTTAAAATATTTGACCTTTTCCTCATTTTGTTGGGTTACAACCTCAAAATTAATATTTAATCTGGAATTTATGTGTCTATAGTTTGTGGAACCACCTTTTGCTTTACATTTTTGCCTATTTTTCCTTTGTGAAATTGTTCAGGTTTGGATGAAGAGTGTCTGTGAACATCAGTTTAAAGCTTTGAAACACATTCTTAGCTGGATTTATGTCTGGACTTTGACTGGGCCATCCATGTTCCCAAGTAACTGTGACCGGAGCTGTATTTCCTTCCTACTTGCTACCAGTAATTTTTTTTTACTTTTCTTTAATGTGGAAAAAACAATTGCTTCTGTAGCTGCGTATTCATTACAGAATGTTCTCAAAATTTTGTCAATGTTCTGATAATGTCGAAACCCCCCCACAAATTTGTAATTACATTTTTTCCATGAAATAAGAAACTCAATTAGAATCAGACTGTTCACATGATAGGTCATTAAAAAACACGCTGCATCATGATTCTCAAACTACTTCCTGTCATTTTCTTCTTCATGGTTTCCCCCAGTAGCAACATCCGGTTGTTGATCATGTGACTCATGTGGTGCGTCATTAAAATGTTTCCCCTACAGTTTTGTGAAATAAACCAATACTGAAACGGCCAAATAAACCCCATCTTAACCTTGAGCCAAAACTTTTTATCAAAAAAACAAAAATGTTTTTCAAAATGAAGCAAATTTATTTCTGAAATGTTAAATTGCGGAACTATGCAGTCATAGTAAACAAAATACTGTTTATTTTGTTTTGTGTTTTCTCTGTCTTCTCAAACCCGCAGCTGGTCGTTCACACTGAGCTTGGTTCTGGTTCAGGTTTTCTTCCTGTTGAAGAGAAGTTCTCCTTCCCACTGTCGCTACATGCATGCTATAAGGGATTGCTGCAATGAAAATGACTCAATGCCACTGTTGAAACAAATATATCAAGCCAATGATTTGAAGCAATCTACTGTGTTTCTTTACTAAACTTGATTGCATCGTTTAACGAGTATCAAACTCAAATGACTGTAACTATATTTCAAATTTATCTTCATTGAATTGGATTGAATTGACTTGACGCCATATTTGTTGTGAATTGGTGTTATATAGGCCTGCCACAATAATCAATAAATACATTTATCGCATGATAAACCAAAACAAATTATTTCCATTGGCATGATTTGTTTTTTATCTCTCTTTTTTTTTTTTTTTTCTACCACAAACTGGATGATAAAAGTTTTCAGTTTGGTGCTTTTATTTCAACAGGCCTTTTTTTTTTGAGGAAAATTTTGTTCACAAAGACGTGGTGATTTATTTTAGTTGTTGTTTTGTTAGTTTATTTTTAATATTTAAAATGTCTTCCAGTTCCAGTGTTAAAATGTAATATTTTAACGATATTTTGGAACGTACTCCTGCAGTATTATTTCGCCATTACCATTAAATTACTTAAAAATGGTCTCAAAACAGCAATATTGTTTATCGCAATTTCTGGAACAATTTATCGTCCAGCAAAATTCGTTATCATGACAGGCCTGGTGCTACATAAACAAATTGACTTGAACTGAATTATTTTAAATCATTTTTTTTGTACTTCAGTTTTGTCTCCTGAAGAAAAACAAATTTCTTCCTCTAATTCAAGTCGTCGATCTCGTCGAATGATTGCCTGGCGAAGTCTGTAGGTTTGTGTTTCCAGACTGAGCTGCTGAAATCTAAAAATTCCCTCACTGCTTAGAAAATGTAATCAAGGCTGAGAAGGATGTTAACGAAGAGGCAATCACAGGGTGAGTGCATTTTGTTGTCGGGGCTCTCTCTCTGTGGTATTGACATAACCGAAGTGAACAATCTAACGCAACCCTTTTTAATGTATCCTACTATTCTCCACTTGATTATGGGCGATGGTTTGATTAAGAAGACAGTAAAACATATACATGGAAATGGGAGAGAAGGAGTCGCATGAATGATGCATGCGTACAAGTGAAGTAGTGGGTATAGAGTTGTTTACTCCATCCACGTTTCAGTGTTTCTGTTGATGCTGTTTGAGAGAATGAAAAACAAGGGAGCAGATTTATTCCAAATGAAGTTTTGAGAGCATTGATTTGTCAAAGCCCACAACATGACAATGCACTCAGGCCTCATTACGTTTTAAAGCGATGAGATCCTGCGCTCCGCCAGAGCAGAAGTGCCACACAAGGCTTGGTTGCGGATATTTGTCGGGAGTTTTGTTTTGGAAAGTTTTGCTCGTGAACTCACACAGGCGACAGTTTGAAGGACCGTCTACCAATTGTAAAGCGCGACTGATTAACATTGTATTGCCCAAAGGTGTGTGTGTGTTTCATTTTGTTAAAATGGAAGTAGGGCAGAGCCGAAGAGGCAGAGACTTCTTCTACAGCCTGATACTTTGTTTAGAAACTTTGACAATTGAAACGAGTTAAACTGCATCGAAAAAACGCAATTTTCTCCAAACTATTCAATATGAGGTCTGGGTTTCTCTTACTTTCTCTGGTTAACCACTCTTCATACTAAAGTATTTATAAAAAATATTATCTACATTTCATAAAAATATCTCAAGTATTAATATTGAATCCTTTTAAGCATTAAAATGCCTCCTTTTCCCCAGATTTGAAGGATGGGTCCGGTGTATCCTTCACGGCCCACCATATCCCATGATTCATTCCGGGTCCAAACCGGGCGTTCAGGCAAAAGCGGCAACAGCGGTGAAGAGCGGCAAATTATTTTTGCTTTATTACACTTTCAGTGACTTTAAACATTACAACATTTTTAGGTGAGAATGAAAGTGTGTAAGTCTTAAATGTCTGCTCAGTTCATCAATACGTCGCCTAATTGCAATATTGCTCTGATATTTTCGGACATGTCTGCTCCCGCTATATTAACGGCCAGCTTCCCTCGCCAGCTGTCAGCTGGCCGGGCGCTCCTGGTTCATTATCAATTTGTTTGTAATTTGGGCCTGCCGTTAGCAATGCAAAGGGAGAGCAGTGACTGACTTGCGAAGTGGGATTCGGAGTTACCATGGCGACATAAATTGCGAAAATCGACGCCCCAAAATTCCATTCAAGTCAATGGAGCGAAGAAACAAAAAAAATCCTAAAATACCCTACATTTGAGGAATTTCTGTGTCGTCATAAATTCACGTAGAAATGACATTAAAATTTCACTTTGTAGATACGTCCGTGATCTCTCAAGTAGTGAAGACAGCACGTCGATACGAATTACGGTTTTTCCACAACTTCTCTCCAAGCGCACCAAAGTTTTCGATTTTTCTGAAAATTAGAGTGTAACTGCCGCTCCGCTAGAGTGGGGGAGAGAGTGCATGTTTGACCCCAAAATAATTTTTAAATCGCCCTCACGCCCACAAATATCGTCCTATTGTTATCAAAGCCGGTCATGACATTGATATGCATGCCTGCTCCTGTGAAATGTTTTCGAAATTTTGCTAGGGCTTACGGTTTTCTGTCAAGGTGCTTCAGAGCGAAGTGATGCGACAGGGTGAGCTCACGCTCTCAGCCCCTGATTTCCATACATTTCAGAAAAATTTCAGAGCTCAGCGCACACCATCTTTCTCTCATCGCTGTTATTACTGTGAGTGAGGTAGAGATATGAATCGCGGTACTATCGGAGACGACAAATAGCCCTCTCATACGCTTCAAACTGTTTTCGAATACGCATCACGGTTCCCGAACGGGAAGGAGTTGTTCGGACTGCTTTTTTCAGACATAACTGACTGGGTCTCTCACAAAGATAGAATTCTTTCTCCACCATTCTGTTTGACACACACGACAGCTGCAGATGATTAATTACCATATATGGCAAAGGACCACAGAGAAGGGCGGAGCTGCTGCTTAGGACTACAAAGACACCATCTTGTAGTCCTGACTATGGCAGAACACCTAGCTAATACAGAGGGCTGAGCAGAGTGTCAGAACTACAAACGTGGCAGAATGTTTTGGGCTTTATATAACTGATTTAACACAACCACTGTTACACATGCCATTAGTTTGGCACCTTTGAAATGAACCTTACTGAAAATTTCAAAAAATAAAAACCTTTACCATTTTTACATCATGTAATCGCTCTTTTGGGAATTATATGACTGGTTTAACCAAACCACTGTTACACATGGGATTAGTGTTGCCATTTAAAATGAAGCTTACTAAAAATTTCAAAATAAAAGCCTTTACATTTTTTTTTTTTTTTTTTTACATAAGCTAATTGCTCTTTTTGTCTTTATGTGACTGGTTTAACCGAACCACTGTGACACATGGGATTAGTGTGGCCATTTAAAATGAAGCTTAATAAAAATTTCAAAATAAAAGCCTTGACCATTTTTTACATCATGTAATTGCTCTTTTGGCCATTATATAACTGGTTTAACCAAACCACTGTTGCACATGGGAAAAGTGTGCCCATTTAAAATGAAGCTTACTGAAAATTTCTAAATAAAAGACTCAATATTTCTCTCAGATTAGTTCACCGCCATAGGGCGTGCAATAATATTAGCCTGTATTAGCTTTACCTCCCAGGTTAGTGCGCTGCCTTGCACCGTTAATTAACAGCATAATAATTAATTTCCTGCAAATTGGCAGTCAAATTTCATAGTAAACAATATTACTGACTTTAAATAATGATGTTTCTATGTAAAATGTCTGCTTTTAAGTTTTTACGAGTTTTTATGAAGAGCGACATGAAATGTCTGCTATATATGATAATATCAGCAATCCTGTTTCCAGCAATGATATTCCAAAGAGCCACTCAGTTGAAGACAGCAACGCCTCTTCTGCCGCATCCGGTAAGAGAAAAATCTGCTTCAGCAATAATTTTGATGCCAGTTTGGAACATGGTACATTTCCAAACTGGAAATGTATCAGTTTGGAACATTTCCAGTTATATAACATTATATAAAATAATTCATATTGCTATTTTCACACTGTGGTTTGTACTGTAAAGTATTTATTTTTTATTTAGCTTAACCAGTTTTGAGCAGAAATGCTCAAATAGTCTTTAGGAACATCTGAAAAATAAATTCATAGGAAGGTTTAACTAGACTGCTGCCTTCTATGTCTGTTTTTATATTCTTGAGGCGCTGTATAAATACATTTTCACTTGCTTCACAGCAGTGCACGAAGCTTAAAGTCATTCTTTGTCCTCTTTTCTTGGAACGGCTGACGTCAACCGGCTTCTTCTGAAACCAACTGGAGAGTCTTTTTGGACAAAAGAGGTGGAGCACCATTAAGGAACCTTTTAGTTGATTCAGAAGGAGAGAAAAGTGGGGGAGTGTTTAAGCAGATTATATATAATATGTCTTTCCAATGGAAAAAAAAAAATGGCTAAAACGTTTTGGTGCTCCAATGCAAACTCTTGGTCACGTCAAACCAGCTGCTGAAAATCTTTGTATCAAATATTTTATTTGAAATATGTTTTTAACCTGTATCTCATCTAATTATTCTCTTCTCTTATTAACACCGTGAAGCAATAAAGACTTGAAAAATGAATAATGTATCAAAATTTAAACTTGCCTATTTTATATCTCAGTAACTACAATTTTAAATAATCAGCAGGTTCTAATTTTTGAGTAGATTGTACATTTTATCTTTCGTATTTCCTTAGCAGAAACATCTTTTGCTTTGTTGTCTTCATGTACTTCCTAAGGGATTTTTTTTATGCGTTATATTTGAAGTTTATATCCCTGAGGTGATTTATTTCACTCCACGTGTTTTTACACAGGAGTTCAACTGTACAAAGTTGGCACAGTCGCCTTTGGACTTCTAGCTCTTCTTCTGCTCAAAAAAAAAAACCAAAAAAAAAACCACTAGGCAGGCAACAATAGGTGCCTGCCGTGCATTGCAGGTGGTGCAATATTAGCCTGTATTAGCTTTACCTCCCAGGTTAGCGCATTAGCCTTTTACCTAAAATAAGCTATTAACTATTTTTCTTACTTATTAGCCATGTTTAGTATACTGAATGGAGTAAGTCAATGATGGACAACATGCTAGTGACGCTCCACATGCTACTGATAGCATTCGTGCTAACATTAGCATTTTGTCAAATTTTAGCTTATACATTAATTTTAACATACTGAATGGTGCAAGTCCAGGTTACTCAACATGCTTGTGACTCTCCGAGGCTATTGACTACAATGTAGCGCAGCTTAGCATTGATGCTAATCGTTAGCATCAACACGCTGGTTTCCGACCGACGGGCCCAGTTAAATTTCTTCAGAAATTTTCTAGTTAATCTGTATAATGTTTCACTTGGTAATATTAAAATTTTTTTGTTTGAGTTTGTGGGTCTAAATCCAAGTCGGAAACATTTGCGTGTGGAGTTTGTCTTAAAATTTAACTAATCAGGTCAGATTCTGATGTAGTTTTCTACACTAGAAATTGTAATTTGTACTTTGCTAGAGTGTTTCTGTGTCTTGTTTTATCACCAGTGTAAACAATGTTGAATTATTGCCCTCCTTCTGCATGTTGAGATGCAGAACTTTCATTTATCTTCCGTTGCTGTGGATTTTTCCACGTAGTGGGACAGTTTTTCCATGTGGACCTCTATTAATATGACAACCGTGTTTCCTCTCACCGTTCGTGTCAAAAACAAATCAATTTCCCCGGCCGTAAAAAGCCATAAATCAAACCCGTAACAGCTGCCTTTCAGCCGCCGTACAGACGCGTTGGGAGGAGGGGATGTTCAAACTCGCGTATCTCTCTCTCTCTGCTGTGACAGAATCTGACTCTGACATCTGAGATCAGGGCTGCAGCTCGTCCTCCGTAGCATGCTTGTGTTTATGTTTTTCCTCCTTTCATCCGCTTCTTCCGCTCCACTCTGGGGATTTCATGATGCACGAGAGCAGCTCAAGAGAGAGAGAGAGAGGGGAAGCTGCATTTGAAGTCTCATCATCCTCCAGCCCTCGCAGGATTCTATTCAGAATTAGATGACATTAAATATTTCACTGTCACTTCCACCGCCATTGACGCTGATTTATAGCTCACAGGGCATCATGACACACTGCTTGTTTAATATTCTTCCAGTTAATTTGCTACTCCCTGCTGTATTAGACTGTGTCAGTCATAAACCGTCAGCAGGAATGTCCGGGGAGAAACGGCTGGATAGTTCAGAAAAGGCCGTACTCAAGGTGGCAGGGATTTCAAAACAACCCTCAGGCTAAAAGAAATTTACTTTTGTAAAGGGAAAGTATTTTGTAAAATCAACTTTTTTAGCTTTACATTGTGTTATAATGTTATTCCCGCATTAAAAACACACCTAGAGTTTCTCTTTTATTCTTTCATGGAAGTTTAATTTCCATGACAACCATTCAGCTGTGCAAAACGCCTGAGTGGACCTAGCCCCGCCTTCGGGTCGCAGCTCCTCCTCAGAGCTGCAGTTTCTAAGCCGTAAATCCTTCAGACTAGCCAGCAGCAATTAGCAAACACCTGGTTGAACTGTGCGTCTGCTGATCTCATTATACAATCTACTATTCAGAGCAACGCTGGTAAAAACGCACCGTATTATCAAATTTCTGTATTACAATTTTAAGTTGTAAAAAATTTGGCTCTGATTAAATAGAAAAATGTCAATCTGCATCAAACACCTGTAATAGTTGAATCCTGCTTTTTTTTATCTAATACTTAGTTCTTTTATTTGGTTTTGTATTTATGCAGATTTGGATAACAACTGGTTACATTTACTTGGATAACTTAAAAAGAAAACTTTTTAGAGGATTTTTACCACATTACTTGAGTAATTTTATTATGAAGTATCTCTTCTCTTACTTGAGTAAAATTTCTGTTTTTTTTTTTTTTACCCATTGAATGAAAAATAAACAAACTGCAGTTTTTGTTAAAATTTCTTAAGTTTTTTTATTGAAAGAAACTGATTTGGAAACATTTTTCTTTAACTTCATTTTAATTATTTTATTAAAATGGGAACATTTCCTCTTTTTGGTCTGACTGATAAGGTAATTTTTAAATATTATTGATATTTTGATCAGTTTCTCAGTACTTGAATAGACTTTTTTTTACTGAAGTACTGATAATTGAGTACAATTTTATGTCACATCTTTGTATTTATATGGGAACTGATGATCTAATCAACACCCAGTTGAAGTTGGAAGATGAAAACTCTTTAAATAACAGGCTCACTTGACTGATTTTGAGCTCTGACAGCAGCATTAGATCCTGTATAGGAGAATCTTTCTGGAAAGCAGCTCCAGTCGATGCTGCTCTGTCTAAAACAGCTTTCTACTGATCCATCATGTCATATTACTCAGACTAAGTGAATCTGCTCTCAAACTGACAGTCAGTTGATATTGTTCAGCTGGCGCAGAGGGGAGGTGACTCACTCTGCTTAGCTCTGTCAACAAGCTCTGTTTGTAGGAGACAATCAAAGCATAAAATTACACCATATGGTGAATAATTCCTCTGACGGCGCCGCTGCTGTAAAACGCACCCCTTGTGTTGCAAATAATAGCGATAATTCTGGAGGAAAAAGCAGAAATGCATCTGTAAAAATCTGTTAATACTGTAAAATGATGATTTTTGCATGTACTTTAGTGGGATTATTTATGATGGAACACAAAAAATTAACACAAAATTGAGTCATTGTTTTGAGATTGTGCATTACATTTTATTCAAAATTGTCCAGAAAAATTATCAAAAACATTTGTTTTAAGTGATGCCAACTCCCACCTGCAGGTGGCAGTATATTTCACGTCGACGCTAATAAAAAAAAATCATTTATTATCACACCTAAGCGCAAATATTGCAGCAATTCTTGCAAATATTTTTAAATTAGCAACAGAAAATTTTTTTTTGATTCTCATTGCAAAGAAAATCACAAAAAAATGTCAAATTCTGGATGTGAGAAGATGTTCGATATTGTTTAATTTTAAGAAGAAGTTATAAAATGGAGAGACAGTTCTAACCGTTTATCGGGTTTATCCACACGTTCTGGCACAACCGGCCCTTTAAGAACATTCAAGACCCAAAATAAAAACGAGTTGTGATAGAAGAACAGAACCGGTCCATAACTATAAAGTGAAATTTTATTTTTCTCTAATAAAAATCTACGCATGCATTCAATTCACTTCTGGAGACTAAACTTTTTGGCAACATTTTGTTGCTCTTGCTAAAATTGGATGGAAAGTGAATCTTAATATAAATTCTTAAATATTCCCAACTATATTTAGGTCAGGACTTTGACTAGGACGTTATAACACATCGATATGGTTAGATTTAAAATTGTATCAGGAGTTTTCCACTCTGGTTTTTAGTTTTTTACACCATATTGGGGGTTATTTTCTGCATGCAGACTAAAAACTTTAATATTCGTCCATAAAACCATAAAACATGAAATGAGCAAGTTGATCTCTGCAGCTCCTCCAAAGTTACCTGGAGCCTCTTGGATGCTGTAGTAAAAGCTCTTGTTTTGCAGTTGCTCCTTTGGTTTTACGTTTCTGAATGATGGATCGAGTGTTGCTTCATTGGAATTTGCTGAAAACATACATATGCTACATTTTTCATGTTCTTAATGTGCATTTTTCCTTCCATTTCACAATTTACTCACCACTTCTTGTTGATCTGTGTCATAAACTGAATCCTAACAGACTAAGTTTTGGTTGCACTTTTATCATCCTGAGTGTTTTTGACTATATTTGCATCCTTATTTAGTATATAAAGCACAATTTTCTGTTTATTACTCGTCATTTTTGTCTTCTAAATTGCTGAATATATGTTTATTCTGATCTGTAAAGTGATTTATTCTGCTGATTACGTTGAAGCAGCAGCTGTAGCCTCTTGGGTTCAGTGCTGCCTTGTTGGGAATTATTCCTCCTGGGGTTTATAAGGCTGCCTGATTAAATGGTTTAGTCATTGTAATCATCAGCTTGTTACATACCTTCACTTATATATATTAGGTCTGTTGCTTGATGCTTTTATTCCTCATGTCTTCTCGCAACAAGAAAAAGCCCATATATCTTTTTTTTTCACCCTTTAAGCCATACATTTATCAACATAGCCTTCCTGCTCTGTTTACCAAAATCTTTCAGAATCACTGCTGAGCCGCTGAACACCAGTCGTTTGAAATCGCTATCTTCTAAAGGGATTATAATGGTATTCCTCAAATCCCTGACCATGTACCTCCCCTGCACGCCTCTGTGCCGACTCAACGGAGGCGTGAGAGCAAGTCAGGCTGCAAATCTGCCAGCTACAGCACAAAATTACAGCAAAACGTTGTGGGAAGATTGTGGAAGAATTCCCACAAATGGCTGATGCAGGTCAAACTGTTTAAAGCCAGTTTTACAACATACTAAGACGTTTTCACAAGAGGATTCAAGCCGATTAAAAAAGAAAAAAAAAAAAAAGAGTTCTGACTTTAATCTCATAATTCTGGCTTTTGTTCTCAGAATTAAAGTCAGAATTCTGAAATAAGTCATAATTGTGAGATTAAAGTCCGAATTCTGAGAAAAATGTCCAAATTCTGAGAATAAAGTCAGATTTCCAAGATTGAAGTCAGAATTCTGAAATTAAAGTCAGAATCCTGAGAAAAAAAGTCCAGATTGTGAGGGAAAGAAAATCAAAATTGTGCAATTAAAGTCTGAAGTCTGACAAAAAAACCCCCTCCTAACTCTGAGATTAAAGTCTGAATTTTGACTCTGAATTCTGAGATAAATATCTCGGAATTCTAATTTTGAGAATAAAGTCAGACTTCTGAGATTAAAGTCATAATTCTGAAATTAAAGTCCAAAGTCTGAGAGAAAAAGGTCAGAATTCTGAGGGAAAAAAAACTCCGAGATTTAAGTCCAAATTCTCAGAAAAAAAATCCAAACTCTAAACTTAAAAGTCAGAATTCTGAGAAATAGTCCAAATTCTGAGGAGAAAAAAAAAAGTCTGAATTTTGAGATTAAAATCTAAATTCTGAGAACAAACGTCAGATTCTGAGAAGTAAACTGAGATTAAAGTCAGAATTCTGATAAAAATGACAGAATTCTGATAAATATTCAAAATTCTGAGAAAAGTCAGAATTCTGAGATTGAAAACAGTAGGCATCTTCCACAGAAATTGAGTTTCAGGATGGTAATAAAACACTCCAGAAGTATTTTTATTCTTCTCTATTCTACGGTTTGACTAACAGACATAACTTTGCTCATCCCAACCTTCCTACAACATGAACGGTTTAGTCAAAGCCAAACGGTGAGAGGAAAAAAAATGTTTCACAGCGTTTGTAAATGTCTGCTTCCAGCCGTGTTGTGTTTATCTGAGTGGATGAACAAGAAACGCATTTAAAAGACTTCGTAGAACCCAGATGAGGTTGTGAAGGTGATGTATAAGTGTGGCCCATTAACCGTTTAACTCTACAGTGGCGGCTCTTAATAGGATCAAATTACATACCTTCTCCACTAAACAAGAAATTCACTCAGCGGTGCAGCTGAGTCAAGAAGGCTTCATTTGCAGGCAGATGAAAACAGAATTATGACACTCTTAGCTTTGTTCCTGAGTGTATCGTTTCATGTACGGCTTTATTTCATGGGCATTATGACTTATTTTTGGTGTATAGCCGTAGCATTGTACGTATTAATTAATTACTTTGTATTTCTGGTCGCCTATTCAGCAAAGGATTAACAGCCTGTGTTACATTTACCTTTACTGTAACACATCCCTGTTGAATCCAGGCTTCTTAAGGTTGTTTGCAGCTGAAAACAGACAGTTTTTGGGTTGCCTTCTTCATTATTCCAAATAATTTAATACATAAAACATCTCTGGACATGCATATATGGGGAAGGTAACGCAGGAGTCGCATTGATGTGAGAACGCGGCTCACTTTGCCATGACAGACGCCAAAACAATATATGTTAAAGTACTTTTTCAGTTTCAAAACATATTGTTTACAGTTCAAAATCTTTATTTTTAGTTTAAATTTTTTCCAGTTTCATTTTATTTTCTTTTGCCCAAACTTTATGGCCCCAATTTAGCTTCTGACGACCACTGTCGTCCACACTGCAGTCCAGTAGGTGGCGGTAAATGCACCTTACGTTAGTTTGCCATCCGCCAATAAAACAAAAGAAGAAGAAAGCAATTTTTTAGCTCCGTACCTGTGCGCTCTTGTAAAGCCTGACAGTATCGTTTCATGTCAAAAAGCAGACAGCTGGGAGCCTAATGTCGCTTTTATTTAGTTGATTTTACTTCAGAATGGTTTTAGGGAGCTGCGCAAATTGAAATGGACGCGAACCCAACATATCATTTTATCGTCCTGCAACTTTTAATGAGGAAAAGATACGGCGGCCCTCGGTGTGATCGCGGATTTGCGACGAATACGTTTTGTAAGGTAAGAAGACCAACGTTCGTAGTTGGCAATTTGATCAACAAATCACAAGGGAGGAAATATGGGTCGGTTTTTAAGGACGGCGTGTCTTGCTTTTGTAAATACCGCCGTCTGTGCGTCCCAACCAGGTGTGTTGCGTTCAAAGACCAATTAGCTCGACTTGGACAAGTAGAAGCCATGGCTATAGTGGTAAAAACAACTTAATAATTGTTGTTGGGAAAGTAATTGTATTTTCCCAAGTTCAATGCTGGAATGTCTTCACCAGCTTTCAGAGTTGGTAGTAACTAGTTACATTTACTCGAGTACCTTTTTTTTTTTTAAATGTATTTTTAGTGCTTTTTACTTTGAGTATTTTTATTATAAAGTATCTCTACTCTTAAGTAAAATTCTGGATTTTCTACCCACTGAATGAAAAACAAACATGTTTTAACCAAAAATTCACCAGACAAACACACCTGCAGTTTTTTTATTTATTTTTTATTTTTTTAAAGTTTGCTAATTTTTTTTTTTTTTATTGAAAGAAACTGATTTGAAAAAAAATATATTTTGCCTGATTTGATTTTTTTTTTATTATTGTTATTTTGGTTCTTAAAATACCAGAATTTCCTCTTAATTTTATATTTTGGTCCATCTGATTTTGTAATTTTTAAATGGTAAATGACTGATAATTTGATCAGTTTCTCGATACTTGAGTAGACTTTTTACCAAATACTTTTTTACTCTTGAGTAATGTCTTTTGCAAAAATAATGAAGTATGGCATTGACGATCAGTAAATCAGAGATATACGTGTACAAGGAACCCCAGTATTTGTTTGGGTTAGCTTTCTGCGACCAGCAAAAATCTTCCAGTACTTGAGATCCCTTCTAAAAACACTTATAGCTACCTGTTAATTATTCGAACACTAAATATCTTGCCACGTATTTTTGTCCAACTTTAGTGAAAATATCTTAGTACACTTGAAATAAGACAAAACTAACTGAAGAGTAACTTATCAGTAATATGTAGAGGCTTGTTTTATGTAAAAAAAAATCCTTGATATTGATGAAAAGGTCTTAGCTTTTTGGTAGATTACTTCACTTGTAACGTGGGGAAATTATCTTGTTCTAAGTAAATTTATCTGCCAATGGAAATTGTACTTTTCACCAATATTAAGGAATTATTTACTTAAAACAAGCTCCCATATTTTGCTGAAAATATACTTGTAAGTTAGTCTTGTCTTATCTCAAGTGCAATAAGACATTTTCAGTAGAAACTACTCCAAAATACTTGGTAGCACTTGGTGTTTTTGCAGTGAATACCCTAATATGCATTATTGCGCATAGTGGAAACTGTGGGCATTGTTCCTCGACGCTGTCAAAGAGGTAAAACGTTCAGAGTTATAGGTGGAGGACATTCATCTAATGTATTCCCTGAACTGCACCACTGCTTGAGTATTTAAAACTAATGCTCATTTTCCATGTTTCTGTGAGAAGAAGCTGCATCAGCAGTAAGACGGTTTGCATGGCGGCCCCCTGCTTGCTCTTTAGAAATGGCACTCTAACACTTCCTGCATTCGCTGCTCAGCTACACCTATAGCAGAGTTTGGATTTTTTGTTTCTTTTAAGCAAACTGGAAGAGCGTTTTTATTTTTATTTTTTTCAAATCCAGCAAGTTTCTGCAGCTGCAAACAACAAAGGACTGTCAGGCTGTGACCATACTTATACAAATGCTGCTTTACTTTTTCCACTAACGCAGCATTTTATATGACTTGTCGCTCATCCTTACACACACACACTTACACACCCCAAAAATCTTTTGGAAAGCACAATATGAAATTGTGTTTTATTGGACAAGTTTAATAAGGTGCTGTTACAATTAATCATCTCCGTAACCAGCCTCCAGGTTCTGTCACCCTGTTGACATTCAGACTTCAAACTTTCCTTTTTCATCACTTTCACAGCCGAGTCGCTTGGCTTTTTCTGAATTTCCCCTATAGTTGTCCTACTACAGGCCTGGCCTGCCGACTGATGTACAATAGCTTTGTTTTTATTACAAATGTGCGCCAATGTCAAAAAAGCACGATTTTCTGACTGGTTTTTCCAAAAAATTAGAAGCGTACATGTGAATACGTTTGTTCACGCGATAAGTCATTAAAAATCACGCCATGCCACGCCATCATCCTCCTACCACTTCCTGTCGTCGTTTTTGTCTTTTTCACTGGCAGTAACCTCTAGTTGTTGGGGGGGAATAAAGCATTTCCATTGCAATTGTACGAAACATACAAATTTAGATACGACTGAAAGGCCACCTCACGCTAGCACCAGAACTTTTTATTTAAAGATGTACGGATGCACAATATTGTTTAATATATGCCGATATACTAAAACTCATTTGGCCGATTACTGATGTTTTTTTCCTACACCTACTTACTGAAACTATATGGTTGTCTCTACTGTGGAATTAAAATACTACATTACCAATTTAGCCTGGTGCCAAATGCAAGTGCTAAGGAGGAGACTTCAACTTGCATTACGTTTAATGCCAAATTTATTCATGACATTTGCTCTCTCCAAGACAAAGACAACACTCAAACTGTGCAAGTTTGACGTTGTGATGTGCTGCAGGTATCTTTGCCACTGGTTTGTAAGAACAACGTGAGTTATTTTGACAGAATGGCTGATAATATTGTGCATCCTTAGAAAAATGTGACTTTTTTTTTTTTTTTTAAATTGGCATGTATCCATTAAGTTGATTTATTTTCGTAATTCCAATGTGTGCAATGGTTAATGGAAACGCAGTTAATGCCTCAAAAAGTAAACCAAGTCAGCTAAATCTCATGTTGCCCCTCCGGCCTCTGCTGGTTGCTGATTGCTGCTAAATGTGTCAGACTCTGCTCTGCACTCACTCAGTGTGAGATAATCCGTCTGATGAGCATTTTCTGATTTCCTGCCCCCTGTCTTCTGACCATCGCCTTTGCCTGCTCTCTGACTGCTCTCGGTGTTTTCCCAACCTTCTTCTTCTTGTACCTGGATATCGATTTCTGCCTCCCTGACTTTGGAATCGTTCTGCCTCATCGCCCTTCTTCATTGCTGACGTGAACTCTTCACCCGACCATTGAACTTTCAGTGAAAAATTGGCAAAAACTTCAGAGTGTTGATGTGCAAAACTTGCACAGGCATTCAACTAAAGATTTGTGACTGAAATAATGGAGAAAACTGAGTACACTCCATACTTTTTAGATTTTTATTGGTAATAAATCTTTAATTCCTTAACTCAGTACCACTTTATATTGGTATCTCACATAAAATGTCTGGAAAACACATTGAAATTTGTTATTTCTGACTTACCAAAAAATGTAAAAAGCATTGCTACATCCAAATTAAGTCATTTTCTCTTGGTGCTGGACACAATCCCAGTTAGACCACTATTGAAGTTGGCAGCTTTAGTGCAAACCCTACTGTTTATATTTTGTAGCCAACTGGCAAAAAAAGGATAATTTTGCTACAAAACAGCAACAGCTGAATGTTTCCCACCATTTGAAGAGTGCAGCTCAGGTTTCCATGGGTGTTGGATCGTATAGATTTGAGGAATCTACTGACTGAGATTCCTGACTGGTGGGGAGACGAGAGAGCAAGGGTGAAAGTGAAGTTAGGGGAGAAATGATGGGAGATTTAAACCTTTCCGTCCAGCTAAAAGAGATTGATGAGGTGCTTTTTCTTGGTCAAGACCTGCAGGGAGAAACGCGAACACAGATTTATGTGCTTTCGATAGCCTTTGCTACAAGGTTCCACTTCAGGCGTCATGATCACTCTCAGGAGTTTAATGTATAGTAAGTAAATGAGCTGTAAAAGTATACGAGGCACTCTTTTCTGTTTAAGTAACAGAGTATGCATACATCTCCATCAATGTTCCTGTATAAAATCAGAGCAGGATCCGTCTCCACAAGCACTTCTTGCCTGTGCTTCAACCTCTCGGCAGCAAAGCAATATGCGAGATGCATTGTGGGGAAAAAATGGGAAACGTTAACGGTGCATTAGTGTAAGATCTTTAGTTGGTGACATCAGCAGCTGGTCTTGTGATTGGGGGGGCGGAAAAAACAGCCCACTCAAGGCCATCCATGGATATCGATTAGATATAAGCGCTGAACGTGACTGAACACGCAGGAGGTGTGAAGATGAGGAGGCTGTTGGACACTTAAGTCATGACGAAGCAATGTGGGATTTTTCACTCCATTTGATGGAACGGTTGAGATCAGCAGTTTTTTAGACTTCTCTCAGTCACTGTAAGGACAGTGTCCCTGTCCTTACAGTGGACAGGGACACTGGTATTTCCGTTTCATGTCCAGCTTCAGTGACGGTGGTTGGTCCTGAACATTTTAGCCAATTTGCTTCATCTGGATAACAGTTTGGATCTTCTTCTATCTATCACCAAGGTAGAAGAAGTGGTGGTCATTCCTGTTAACTTAAGGACTTGCACACTGGCCAGGTAAAAACCAGTCCCTTTTGCTATACTTTGCTTCATCCAGAGGGTGACCCTTAGCTTGACCCTTAGCTATTGAGAAACGATTGCTAGCTAGAAGTGTAGACTCGTTCACGTTTGTCTGTGTAGTATATAATGCTCCAGTTGGGACCTATGAAGCTTACCGGAAGTTGCCTGTGCCGCAAACAATCATCCTCCGCTGTGAAGAGAGAGGCGCTGATCCGAACGAGGCGGCTGTTAATGCTAAATCAATATTTAGCCTAGAATATATCGCATTAAATGCGAACAGCTTCGTTCACTTCTATCGCTGCCATTGCTAAAGCTACAGAAATATTACAATTCTAAAACGGTGCAGCAAATAAACTTCATTGTTCACAACCTCTCCATCTGTCTTCATTAGAAATGTTACAAGAGAAATCTAGTTCAGATACTCCAGAAGTAAAAAAAAAAACCTGATATACTCGAGCGTAAATGATTATGAGCCTATATCTTTCCATATGGTCTCCCACTGATTGTAGTAAGACATAATGGCATTGCATGGTTGAAAAAGTCCAATAAATTTTATTTGTCAGGAAGCGTTACTTAGTAATGTGTTTGCGTATTTTCGTTGTTCTGACCTATGTAGATCCAGGAGCATGAATAATATCACTGACATGCCAAATTAAGCAATATCTGAGCAGCACAAGCTGTTCTGAAAACAGACACATCACATTGTGCGCCAGGAAGTACACAGAAAATGCAATTAGCCCCAGAAACCAGGAGAGTGAAACACAGATTTTGGTCCAAAAGGTTAATAGGAGTCATAAAATGAATTCTGAAATGACACAACAAAACGGCTCATTTTTCTTCTGTGTTTTCATGCTTATGACAATACATGTCCTACAACAAACCGAAGATGGGCTAAAGTGTTGCGTCAATAAGATGTCACTTGCAACCCTTTACCTAATAGGCTATTATTTAGGTCGTAATATACACAAATGGTAGGTTTTAAAGATTGTGACTGTCTTGGAGGAAGCTGCATGGAGGGAAAAGCCTGACATTCTTGACGTTGCACCATCCTGGCAACCCACACTGGCTGATTTAATCCAGGATAAAAAGGAGGCTATAACCAGAACGCTGGTATGAAGGTGTGGGAGCTGCATGTGTGCGTGTGTGTGCCTTTCTGTCAAAACAAGTCTAACATTTACCTTCAGCAGTGGTCAAATATGTGTGCAATAACCTAACATCATTACAGTGCTTGATAAGTTGTATTTATATTGCAGCAGAACATATAAAATAACAATTAAACTTTAAGCTTTGCTTTAAAAGACTGACATTGCGAGCTACAACTGCTCCATTATAATCAAAGGTTTCTAATTCTCCGTTTGTACGCAGCAATCCAAACCATAATTTGGACAATACCGAAAGGTCTAATATATTGCTGAAATTTTAATGTGAACCACTTTTGTGTCTGTGCTTGTTATCCAGTCCTGCATGTTAAAATCAGTGGCCTTTAAAAGAGAAGTTACAATCATTTTCCTACCAAACCCTGGCTTTCAATAACACTCTGCTGTCCCTGCAGGAGTTATTATTACAAACCATACTTATCCAAGCCATCGTCTATTTACTACATTGTTATCATGTGAGGTTTTGCGCGTTATCGAGTCCCACACACACCATCTGCTTTCAGAGGATCTCTTTTTTTTTTTTTTTTTTTCCCTGCAGGCAGTGGGACTCAAGAGGCAGCTCGCAGGGTCACAGAGGAGAGAACGATAGTCCCCTCTGATTGTTGGCGTACAGAATTAGTGCAGCATGTTAATCTTCATCAAATGGTGCAATTAAATTGTTAGGGCTTGAGTGGGACCCACTTCTAGCAACAATTTTAAGAGTATTAGGAACCTAATGATGAAAATTTACCTTTAATTTTCTTAGACGAGGCCGGCGGACCAGAAAAGCTGAAGTACCTCAATGCCTTGTTCCTAAACGATGGTTGGTTGGGTAGGAAATGGGAAGGTGGACCTCAAATTAGATTTTTCTTCACCTTGACAGACCAAATCAGTTCCCACATTTTGAAGCCACAATTTCCTAAAACGATAACCCGTTGGTCAAAAAGCTCAACAGGGTACCGCCACACCCGTGCTTCACAGTTGGGATGATGTTTGGGTTTTGATACCCTCCATATGTGGTGATGGTCATTTTGGCCCAACAGTTCAATTTTAAGTTCAAGACCATGTCCAAAAGCTAAAGTCTTTGTCCCTCATCACATTTGTAAACTATTAGCTGCCTTTTCTTGTCCCTTCTGGGATAGCGGCTTCTTCTAATCTGAGCGGCTTTTCAGCCTATGTCGGTACAGAACTCATGGTAATGCGGATAATGACACAAGGTTGTTTTTGCTTTTGCTCTGAGGTTCATGTGCATCTCCTTCCTGGAGGACATGATGTCATAATCCCACATACTTCCTGATACATGTTGGTCTGAGTTCTGTAATTTGAGTTATTTCCATATTTTCTACAGTTAGCTGTGTTTTTATGATGATGATCCAAATTATCTTAGCTTTATGTTTTTGAATCTTCATTTTGCGATCATGGCGCAGGAACACGCACGGTGGTTGACTAGCTAACTTAAACTCCTGCTCTCCTGATAATCTGTCAGAAAATGTAAGTCGCATATTTTTTTGTTAATTGAACCGAAATACTCCGAACTGCGCAGCAAGAGTTCATGTTACGGTGATAAAGGTCAAGCTCGTTTAACGTACCCCCACTTTCTTTATATATATATTTTTTAATTGAAGCTTTTTTCTGACCTTTTATCTCCTTGGACTTTATCTCGCTGTCGTAGTCTTTACAATTAACATCTCATAGAAAGTCGGATACCGGCGGCTTAAAATCCGGTGCTGCCTATACAAGTACAAAATTGATTTTCTTTCTAAAATTAGAGCGTGCGGCTTGTAATCAGATGCGCTCTGTAGTCTGGAATTTACGGTAGATGTTAAATAAGAGGGGTACGACGATTGAACCTTGTTGTACCCCACATTTAACTTGCTGTTTTTACCTCCAGATAACTGAACGTGACTCTTACGCATTTGACATTTATTGCTCTATCAGTTGTAAGATATGAATGAGCAAATGTCAGTAAAACAGCTGAAGATTATTTCTTGTAATTGGTGGCAGGTGTGAACTCTGGAAGACTGAATCGGTTGTAATTAGTCTCTTTTTTTTTTTTTTTTTTTTTTTTTTTTTTTTTTTTTTTGGGTTTTTTGGGGGGGGGGGGGGGAATTTTCCATTACATTGTGTGTGGGTGGTGGAGGGGTAAAAACACTTGAACAAATC